>PVJA010001156.1:111328-135417 GCA_004027025.1 Myocastor coypus
GAGGCCCACCCCCCCCCCCGTGCAGTTTCCCTGCTGCAGGACCGGAAGCACAAAGGAGGAGAAATGTAGTCCTTGGGCGCAGAGGGCTGTGCTGTCCAGGCAGGGAGCAGTCAGAGAGCAGACAGCTGCAGCGCAGGAGGTTCTTCTTGCCCCGTCATTGGTTCTGAGCACTTCTACCAGTCAGCCTGGCCCGGACAGCTCTCTGGCAACTATGACAGCTCTGCTGACCTCTGGGGTGGGAGCGCCATTAGGGACACTGAAACATGCACACCCAGGAGCCGTGCAAAAGACAGGCGGCACCCACACACATGGAGCTGTGGCAGCTGGGCGCGCTGGGCCTGTCACAATCTCCCACTGCTAGGATAAAATGCTCCACCCCACAATTTACAGGAGGAGTGGTTTACTCTGGCTTATAGGGGGACTGGTTTACAATTTCAGAGGCTTCGGTCCATGGTCACTGGCTCCAGGCCAGAAACAATATGATAGAAGAGCGTGGTAGAGAAAAGCCACTCGCTTCCTGCTGCTCAGAGAGTGGAGAACAGGAGTGTGCCCTTCAGAAGAGGCACTGCCCCAGGCCTACCTCCTAGAAGCTCAACAGCTGTGAACCCAGGGACTATCCCACTGAGGAGGACAGCACCGCAGGACCTGTCACCTCTGCAGAGTCTCTTCTCAATCCAGTTGACATTTAAGATTAGCTGGTGCATCACATCCCCAACCTGTGTTCATCCCTTTTCTGCTATTATAATGAAATACCTGGGCCTGGGTCATTTGTGGAGCAGAAGACCTCATTTACCTTGCACCTCAGGAAGTCCAAAGTTCAAAGAGCACACCACCAGCCGGCTGCAGCTCATTGTGGTGAAGTGCATCGTGGGATCACACACAGGAAGGACAGGCCTTCCGAGTGGGAGTCAGGAAGCATAGCACAGGAAGGCAGGCTTTCTCTCCTCTCGCCTTCCTGCTTTCTCCCCCTCAACCCTCCCATGCTCCCAGTCCTCCACCCCGCTATTTTTGGTACTAAAAATTGCACTTTGGACTTTACCCTGGCCCACAGGCGCCATGCTGCTGAGCTATCTCCCTATTCTCTATGTCTCTTAAGACAGCATCTCTCTTTGTAGTTCAAGCTGGCATGCAGTTCATAGCAATCTTTCTGCCCTAGCCTCCAGAGCTCCAGAATCATGGGTGTGAGCCATCCCGCCCAGTAAACCTGCTGTCTTATAACACTGTCTCGGGAGCAGGCAGGTTCCTTGGGAGATCTGCATCAGTTTTTTTGTTTGTTTGTTTTTCCTGAGGACAGCACCCACTGTCACCTCATCCGTCCCACAAGCCCCACCTCATAATGGTTCCAATATGTCCCAGGAACACTCCCAACACGTGAACCACTGGGGGACACAGCACACCCATGTGTACAGCTGACTGACCACACACCTCTTCCCTCATAGAGGGGACTGGAGTGATACCTCCTCCAGCCCAGCAGACGCCCAGCAGTGCTGTAGGTGTGTCCTAGTGAGTGGCCAGAGTGCATGCCACTGAGCACTGTGGCTGACACCAAATGATCTAGCAGCCTAGTCTGGCTGGGCTGCAGCTGGTGGAGGCTGGACACAGCTGCACTGGGTTTAGGCAGTGTCTGTCTACCTCTGTGCCAGCAGCTCCTTAGGGAATGTTGCTCTCACAGTGGCAGCCCGAGAGCAAGCAGGACAGCGACCATCAAGGCCTCGTGAGGCCCAAGCTCAGAGCCAGACAGCGCTCCACCTGGCCTCATGCTGCTCCTCAGGGCCAGCCAGTCTCAGGGCCCAGATGGGTGTCAGTGGGACAGGAGGTGCAGTCCTTCCATGGAGCAGGGATAGCCTCTTCCACACAGCTCCCCATCATGTGTGTATCCACATATGTCCACATGGACAGAGAGAAATGCACAAAGACACTCAAGACAGTCTGTGACACTGAAAACTGGGGGAAAGCTGCATGTTCATCCTCTGGACGAGATGGGCTAACTCATTCCCCAGGACTACACAGCCGGTGAAAAGGAACAGTCTCCATCTTCATTAAATGATACAGAAAAGACGGCACAGTGTGGCACGCTGCAATCCCAGCACTGGGGAGGATTAGAGTGGAACAGGAGCACTGCGAATCCAAGCTGCATAGTGAGACGCTGTAGCAAATACATTTAAAAAATTAAAAATTAAAGAAAATAGTAAATATTTCTTTAAGACATAGTAGGTGAGGGCTGGGGAGATAGCTTGGTAGAATAAGTACTTGCCTGGCAAGCACGAGGCCCTGAGTTCAATCCCCAGTACCTCAAAAATAAAAATAAATTTTTTTTTAAAAAGACATAGTAGGTGAGAAGAGCAGGTCACAGAACATACAATATGGCCTTGGTGGGGAAAGAGACACAGCCCACTGGTGTGTGTACATGTGTGTGTCTGTCTGTCTGTCTGTCCCTCTGTCTGTCTCTCAGTTGGTCGGTCTGTCTGTCTAAAAAAGGAAAACAGGGAAGCAGGTCACACATAGTTTTATCTAGGGGAAGAATTTATGAGTTGCTTTAATCTTTTGCAAAGAGAATGCATTCATATACGTAGATTTTTATTATTATGTAAATACCAAAAAGAAAAAATAATTGATAAATAAATACCAAAAGGAAAATTTTATAAGCACCATTGCGAAGGGCCTGAGACCTCATGGGAGGAGAATGTTGTAAGAAATCAAGAATGCTTGAATCCTGCCAAACTGGAGCTGCTTCTCCCTGATGCTTTAGAAAAACAAACCCTAGGAGGGATCCAGAGAAGACTCCAGTGACTCCTCGATGACAGGCAAGGTGACAATGTCTAGTGGGCAGTGCCAGCGATAGCACTGAGTTGAGGCCCAGGCCAGACCGCGGAGGCAGTGCCAGGTCAAAGCTCCAGCCCTAGTCAGGTGTCCATGGGCCTAACAGCACCAGTGAGTCCGAGAGCACCTGTTGAGTGCTCTCGAGTGCTGCTTAGCTGTCCAGCTCTGGACTGGCACAGAGCAGAGGGTGCCCAAGGGAGTGTCTGGGAAGTACAGAGTGACCGGGTCCATGGGGAACCCCTAACCCCACTCGCTGTTGTTATTATCTCCTCCTGGGAGAGGGGGAAAGGAGGAGGGGCAGAGGCCACTGCCTCCTTAATCCAGGAAGCTGCCACTAGCCAGAGGATTTAGAAATTAGCTAGAGTCATATAGAATTACAGGTATTGCTCCTCTGTAGCACAGACAACCTTACAAGCTTGGCAGCTGCACATAGCGATCGACACATTGGACAGGAGAAGAGCACACTACCATCCATGCAGATGCCCTGCCCTGCTGGGCAGGGCCACCCCAAGCTTTCCCCACAGCTTGACGGTTGAGCAAGGCAGGCATCCCCCACCCCTGCCACCCCAGATCTTGCCTACAGCCAACTTGGACTTGAGGGTGGAGGCTTCTGCTCTGAGCATCATTAACATTTCTTTTCAAAACCTCTGAGGCTCCCTCTGTCCTAGGATAGCTCTAAGAATTGTCAATAGCTTTGCTTGGCTCCAAACAGACTGGAGAGCCCAGCCCCTCACCAGCATCCCTGTTCCAAAGCAAGGACATTTGGAGGTCCCATCTTCCTTGACCCCTGCAAGTGAGGGGGCATCTTTGCCTGTAAGGTATAGTAATGAACTGCCAGGGGCTGGGTGGCATGTATACAACAGAAACACATTTCTCATGGCTTCAGAGTCTGAGAAGCCCCAGATCAAGGCCTGGGCAGAGCTGGTGATCAGCTCAGGCCTGGTTCCTAACTCACAGATGGCATCTTGCTGCTCTGTCCTAACAGGGCAGAAGGGACACAGAAGACCCCAGGGCCTCTTAGGAAAGCACTGGTTCCAGCCCAGCCCCACCCAACATGGCCACTGCCCTAATCTTCACTTGAAGGAAAGAAAGTGCTCCCTGAAAACCCTCCTGCGCCCCCAGCGCCCCGTAATGGCCCCCACACTTCAGTTCTCAGACTAACACCTCCCGCTCAAAGTCACATTCTAGCTCCTGCCCTCCAGGTCTCCAGGGCCGCCCTTCCCACTCCCCGCCCCTCCACTAAATGCCAGGCTGTGCAAAGTCTGAATGAACAGCCCCCAGGAGACTAAGAAATCCGCAAGTGAAAGCCTGGACCCCTAACTCTGCAGCAGCCTACAAACCAACAGACTGAGAGGCCACATCCTCCTCAGCAAAGACAAGGAACTTTCCCCTGATGTCAGCCGCTGGAGTCACTCCGCTCTCACCATCTTGTCTCTCTGTCTTCCACAGGGATCCATTGTAGACCCCATCCCTACAGACCTTGCAGAAGGGCCTCTAGACTGCAGGCCCTACTGAGCACCCACCGCTTGTCCTGCCCCTCTCGACTCCCACCTGCACTGCCAGGATCCCTGCACAGAGCTCATCCTCATCAGGAGCTCACTGGCCGGCCTCAGGTTATACCTGCCTGCAGGCGTTCATTCATTTGCTATTGTTTATCAGGCGCAAACTACATGGCAGGCACTATGCCGGTGCAGTGAACACACAGACAGAAACCTCTGTAAGATTAAAAGCTCTTTAGGCTTCTGTTTTGGAGGAGGAGGAAGAAGACTGAGAGAGCAAGTGGAATAGGAGAGGTATCTCAGGGTGTCAGAAACAGCAGGCTACTATGGAAGCAGGTGAGAGGGAGGGAGGACAGACATGGTGTCATTAGGCAGTGAGGACAAACCAAACGGCAATAAGAGAATGACACTTGAGCCAAGGCTTGAGAGAGGTGAAGAAGTGAAGCAAGGGGACAACGTCCTGGAAAGGCCACTCAAGCCACAGGAGAGTAAAGTCCCTAAAGCTGGAGGAAGCTGGTGTGTTGAAGAAACAGGGAACTGGGAAAGGCTGCAACAGCGAGGAGAAACAGGAAATGACTTGGAGAGTCTGGTGGAGAGGGACCTGCAGGTCACAGAAGCCCTGTGGACCCGTAAGGGAAACAAGCTAGCACTTTTCAGGGAGAGCAAGGCTCTCTGGATCTCTGTGCTGAGGAGAGAGAAAAGCGGCCACCCTGGGCACAGGTGAGCTGGTCGGCTGCAGGCGGGCCACAGGCACTGCCGCTGGGATGCCAGCCGGAGACTGAGGCTCTGGCTAGGGTCCCGGAGCAGAGGCCGGAGGAACAGGGAGATGTGCAGCTTTCCCAACTCATGAGACAGCGGCCCCTAATGAACAGGTGGACGAGTTAGGTACCAGGTGTGACAGAAAGCGAGGAATTGCAGGACAAATGGTAAGGTTCTGGCTGAGTATCCACACAGGCCAAGTCCTTATTATCCAGGGTGCTTGCTCAGTCCATTTTTCTTCTGCTGTAACAGAACACCTGAAGCTGGGTAATTCTTTTACTTCTAAATTTTTATTTTTATTGGAACATGTTCACAGTACATAATGATTACACTGACTATGGGAAGTAAGGAATTTATGAAGAACAGAAACTTACTTCTGGCAAGTCCAAGATCGACAGGCTCACTTTCAACAGGGCCTTTGTGCTGGATCATCCCAAGGCAAAAGGCAGAAAGGCTCTGTGAGACACCAGCTGCGACCGTGCCCTTATGTCACTCACCCCTCTCATACTAATGCACATGTCTCAGCAGTAAAAACATCCTTCTGTTTCCAAGCACAGGCTTCCCCGACCAGTGTTAATGGTTGTGCCTAGTTGTGCCCCCAAAGAGTGAGTTTGTTCTACCAAGTGTGGTGAACAGTGAGTGCAGTGGCTTCTGGAGTTTGTGATTAATTCTTGATCCAATCCTGGGATTATGGGTGTGAGTGCTATACTCACTCCGGGGTGGGTAGACTGCAGAGAAATGTAAGGAGGGGAAAGAGGCTAGCTCGCTGCTGTAGCTACTGCCCCTTCCTTTGCTCTTTGCTGTTTTCCGACACCATGAGCTGCTGCCAGCTGTCACATAACACTTTGCCTTGGAGCTAGCCAAGTATGGACCGAAGACTCCTCTAACTATGAGTTAAATAAACCTCTCCTTCCTTAATTTTGGGTGTCAGGTACTTCGTCCCAGCAATGAGAAAAAAGCAACAGGGCCTTCCCACGTCCCAAGCCCTGAGCAGTTTAGTTCACTTCCTCTAAACCGACAAGGTTGGATGAAGTCCACTCAGGTCTACATTGTGCGTCCCAGGCCAGGCTGTCTGGCTAAATATGCATCGTGGCTGCGTGATCCAGGTGGCTGGTGTCACCCTCATTCTAGTTGAGGGTGTAAAACATAGCATCCCACACTATTTTGAGGTTTTTGAGGTACTGAGGATTGAACCCAGGGCCTTCACATTGAGCTACCTGCCCAACCTTTTCTTTTTAATTTATTTTTTTATCTTGAGACAGGTTCTTATTTAGTTGCTAAGTTTCCCGGGCTCAGCTAGGCCTTGTGATCTGCTGCCTCAGCTTGCTAGAATGAAGTCTCTCTCCCACACTTTGGCATCATTGTGTTGTCACTTCTGCTTCTGGGGACACACTGGACTGAGCTGGGCCATTCTCCCTCAGGGTCATCCATGTGATTTCAGCCAGGCAGGGACTGGGGACAGAGGCCTCTCATGTGCCTGCTGCCTGGCCTGAGGGACCTGATTTGCTGAGAATGTAGGGGCTGGGAGGCCTGGGGATCTTGCCCTCTTTGTTTGTCCTACCAAGTATGATGGGAAGACACCAGTATTGTGGCCGCAGCAGTCACATCTCTTTCCTGAAGGCTCAGGACTCCCAAGCTACCACACCTGTCTCAAGAGACCTGTCTCAGAGGTCAAATGTGCCATCTCTGCCTCATTCTAACTGCTGGGGTCACTTCATTAAGCTTAGCCCATGTCCCAGGAGAGGGAATCAGCCTTGACCTCTTGAGGGACGTACAGTATCAAAGAATGGTCAGGAAAACCTCTGCAGGCTAATTTCTGTCCCTCAGCATCCACACCTCTAAAATAGAGACTATGTTGAAAATGACAGTGTCCTTCCAAGGCTTATTGTAGAATAACATGAGCTGATTCCAGTGAAACAATTATATAACACTCCATATAAAGCAAGCACTTTTTAAAGCTGGGTGCACACCTGTAATCCCAGCACTTGGAAGGCTGAGGCAGGAAGATTGGTGTGAGTTCGAGACCAACTTGGGCTACAAAAGCAAGCTCAAGACCAGCCTGAACTATATAGCGAGACCCTCTCAAAAAGACAAAAAAAAAAAAAAAGCAAGTACTTTTTAAAAGTGGTTAATCGTATTGTTAGCTAGAAGTCAAGAACTTTTAGGTGGGCACAGTGACACTCAGGAGGCAAAGATATTACTGCTGTGAGTTCGAGACCAACCTTGACTACCTAGTGACTTGAACGCCAGTCTGAACTTTTTTTGTAAAGAGACCCTGGCTCATAAGAAACAAACAAAATTTTTTTAAGCCAACCACCTGCCTTTCCCCAAGTCTTTAGATGTCCTCCTGGGGTTTGATCTAATTGTTCTGGATGCTTTGCAGTTGCCTGCAGCCCAGGCAGGACATCCAGCTGAGAAGCACCTGGCTGTGCCTGGGCCCTGGGCTTCTGGGTTCTGCTCTGCACCTGGCAGGTCGGGTTAATTCACTACTGACTTGCTAGTGAAATCAATTGCTGAGCTCAAGTCTTAGGCTTCTGGCCAATCCCCTACTCCCCTTGAAAGGAGCCATGTCAGAAGAGGAGAAATAATTAGTCATTAAAACCAGTGCTTCAGGAACATGACAAACGTCAAGCCCCAATCTCACAGCTGGGTGACATCCTGACATTTAAAACAGCTCCGCGCCCGCTCCGGATGCTCATGATGCATCATCCATCTGGTTTTCCCAGTCAGAGCTGGCGACCCAGGGAACCCTCCAGCTGCCCTGCTGACTGCAGGCTCCACATGCCAGGCTAGGGGCGGGGCTTCCTGGGAATAACTCATCTTGTGTCATCTGTCTGACAGAAGTGGCATCATACAGTGCCCCACACTAACAATGTCATAGTCACAGGTCTGCCTCTCACTCAGCCAACAGCCCACATATCTATCCATCCATTCACCCACCCATTTATCATCTCCATGTATTTCCCATCCGTCCATAGCTCCCTCTCCATCCATCCACCTGTCCATCCCTAACCTGATCCCCATCTAACCCCATCTAGCCATATGTGTACCAACTGACCCATGCACCCACCCCCACTTCTACCCCACCTATTCACCCTCCAATCTCCATGTACTCAGCCACCCATCCATATATACACCAACCTACCCATCCACTCACCCATGTATCCACCAACTACTCACTCACCCACCCATGGCTCCACTATTTACCCATCTGTCCACCTATACAACAATATACTCACCATTAGCCACTCACCCACTCACCAATCTAACCCACCCATCTTCTACCAGCCTGCTCATCCGTTCTCCTAGCCAGCCAATCAACATGCAATGACATCTACTGGCTACCCATTAATTTACTTAGAGAGCATCTATTAATAGCTGATATTCATCCCCTCAGCCACCCTACATGCACATGCACAGATGAAAACTTAATTTTCATCTATTCAGTAATAAAGACTTAGTGTTTATGTACTCACTTAATAGCGATCAGGTAGCAACGATTTGTTTATTTATTCATTCCACAAACATTTGAATAACCCTATGGACGGGTGGGTGATAGATGGATGAGCAGGCAAGGAGGTGGATGGACAGATAAATGGGTCAGTAGATGGATGAATTATTTATTCAGTCATCCAGAAAACTGATTCAGGGAACATTTAGCAGTGTTAGCCCCTGCTCCTGCTGTGATGACACGGAGCATGCCCTAAACCCTCGGAGTGTCTAAGCAAGACAATAGGCCCATCAGTAGACACCTGTGTAGGAAGGTACACAGAAGGTAAAGGAAGGTGTGACAAAGACACACAGAGTGTGAGGGACATCCTCCCCCCACGTGCACACACATACGAAGCTTCAGAAGAGGCTTTCCAGGGGGGCAGTAGGGGAGCTTCATGTCACCTTAAGTGACAGCTCAGTTGTCTAGTTCTGGGACTTGGAGTTACAACTTTCCATCTAAAAGTCATTTTTCTCACCTGCAATACAGCAACAATAATGATGCTAGCTAGCTAGGCAGAACTGTGGAGAGGCCAAGCATCCATGGTTAGTGATGCAGAAGTAGTAACTCTGACCACTTACAGCGGAAGCAGCAGTTGGCCAGTAGGAGGGAAGGAAGTCCAGAAGACCCAGAGCCCCAAGGCCAGGATTCTCCAGCACAGGTTTGAGGGTGGGAGAGACTACTGGTCACTAGAGTTTGCTGTAAGATGGATGAGAGTGGAACAGGGAAGAAGAGGGCTGGGGATAGCTCAGCATCATGAGGGACTAGAAATGCCCACTTTAGGTGCTGGGGAGATAGCTCAGGGGCACAAGTGCCTGCCTGGCAAGTGCAAGGTCCTGAGTTCAATCCCTGGTTCCAGAAAAGAAAAATGTAGAAATGTCAACTTGGGCTCAGGCCGGCTGGTGAAGAGACTCCAGCATTATTATTCAGTATGTTCACCAGCTCTCCACGCAGCCTGGGGTCCTCAGGTGGAGAGCATGCTGGGAGTCAGCCAGCCTCTGCCCTGTGGCTGTGGGAGTCTGGCAAGGTATCGCTCGGGCTGTGTTTGCCAGCAGATTGGCTGTCCTCCCCAAATAAAACTTGTAGCTGCAGGTAGTCCAGGTGGACTATAAGGCTGGGCTGAAGAACAGGACAGGACATCCAGCATGAGAAGTCCTCAACTGCAGGACCCCTCAAGCCTGACACTAAGGGTGGCTTTTGGCTGGGACCGCAGGGCACCAGGCCACAGATCTGCCAGTTCCGGATGCTGTTGCCCTCCCCCACCTCTCCGTCACATGCGGGGATGTCGCAGGAAACAATGTGCCTCTGCTAGCCGCCCTGGCTGAGTTGGCGGCAGCCTGGCGTCAGGCATCACAATGACTCCCATTTCCTAGGAAACAGGGAGTCGAGTCGCACTTGTACCTTTGCTAGGAGCCTCCGCATTTGGAGCCGTCACGTGACTCAGGGAGCTATTTTTAGCCTCCCCTAGCCCAGTGTTGTAGGATGAATGATTTGATGAAAATACTAAACTCATTAAAAGCCTGGGGGATGGGGAGGGGAAGCTGTGCCTCTGAGATCCAGACCAGGCTTAGCGGCAGCACCAAGGCAGCATGATGGGGACCTGGCACTTCCCAGGGTGTGCGCCTGGGGGGTGGGGCAGTAGGAACAGTAGTTCTCACAGCTGCTGTCCCTGGTAATATGAGGCAGGCTCTATGTCCTGTGTTACACCCACCCATGACACTCCATTATGCAGATGGGGAAACTGAGGATCCCAGGGACCCCCTGAAATAACTCAAAGCCATTAGCTAGGAAGCTGAGAAGCCGGGTTCAAACCCAGGCCACTGAGTGGGGAGCCTGCCCTTCCCCCTCCTGTGACCACAACCGCTCCATACAAAGCAGGGGAACGTCATGCAGACCTCACTGCTTGGGCCTGTGCTCTTCCTGGGCCCCTGTGCTTGCTGTTGCCTTCTTGACCCTCAGGGTCACTTTTGAATCCAGAGCAGGGCCTACAAGGCTCTCCTATCTGCATGCTCAGCTGGCCTTTCAGAATTTTTCTTCCTTCTGTCCAGAATCAAGAGCAACTTTGTTGTTATTGTGGTCCCAATTAAGGTCCAGATTCTAAAAACACCTAGAGGTGGCCTCCTACCTCTGTCACCTTTTAGCTATGTGCCTGCAAGCCAAGCTTTGCCCTTCTGCACCACAGTCTCCTTGCTCTTCGGACAAAGGTGGGAATTGTTCCTCCCTTCTTCCACTACCTCAAGGATGAAATGTGGATTTTTGTGGCAACCACTCGGTGTGTAGCCAGACACAAACAGCAACTTCCCAAAGGCCAGTTACTGGGTATTTTTTAGGGGAAGGTCATGCGTGTGTTTGCACTGAGGCATGAACCTAAGGCTTTCTCACTGAGCTACAGCCCTAGCCCTTTTTTGAGACAGGAGCCCTCTACATTGCTAAGTTGGTCCAACTTTCTATCCTTCTAAGTGTGAGCATTGCAGGTGAACCCCACCATGCCTGGGGGTCCAACTAGGTGTTATTGTCCATAAAGAAAGCTAATATTCTGGGCTCCCCAACTTCTCACACCACTCAGTGCTGTCCATTCCTGCCTTCTCCCAGATGTGCTAGATATTTTCCCAGCGGCATCTCCCTGCAGCTAACCTGCTCCCTGAGGCAGACCCCCACTGATCCCTGCTCCTCTGTACCATGTTCTGCCATGGTTCACTGCCTGCAATGTTTAGCGAGGCTCTCAGCTGTGGCCTCAATGCGAGGTCTGCCAACTCCAATATTAGGCAAACAGCATGCCTGACTCCCGTAGTCCTCTGAGAACACACCGGGGCAGACACACCAGACTCTGGGCCAACTCAGGAAGACGCTGCCTCCAGTGAAGAAGATATCTGCAGCCAACATCTCCTGCCACTAGCCCTGGGGGGTGGAGCCAAGAATAGGCCCGCTTTATTGATTTTCTTTTCTTTTTTTTTTAAATGGCTGGCTCAAGCCGGGTGTGGTGGCGCACGCCTATAATCCCAGCACTCGGGAGGCTGAGGCAGGAGGATTGGTGCAAGTTCGAGACCAGCCTGGGCTACAAAAGTGAGCTCAGGACCAGCCTCAACTGCATAGCAAGACCCTGTCTCAAAAAGACAAAAAAAAAAAAAAAAAAAAAAAAAATTAAATTAAATTAAAAAAATAATAAAATGGCTGGCTCAGCCTGCTCTGGAGGTGGGGCTGACACAGCATACAGTGCCAGGGCTGGAACCACCATCCGTGTGGTTGCCTAAGCTTGCCTAAGCAGGCACTTTAGACTGCTGAACCACCTCACTGGCCCCAAACAGGCCCACTTTACAGAAACAGAATGACCAGGGAGACCAAGATTAGGATCCAGGCCTAACTGCAAGTCCAGGTAAACGCCAGCCTCCCCTGTTCTACGCAAGCAAGGAATGCTGGTAGCTTCTATGCAGAGCCACTTCCTCCAAAGACTCAGCCCAACCTGGGGCTGTAGGAAGGAACAAGCCATTGTCCTCAGGCCAGCTTCCAGATACCTAGACTGAGAGCACTCCCTGCTTCCTTTGCCGGAAGTGTTTAGGTGCCCTGTTACCAACCAGCTCCCCCCAGATGCCCACCATCTCCCAGCTAGTCCATGCCTGCTTCAAAGCCCAAGCTGCCCTCAGGAGGGGTCTGTGTCCCTGCCATCCGAGACTCAGACACTAAGCCAGAGAAGGGGTAGAAAAGTTTACCCTATAGAGACTAATAGTTCATCAAGGTTTCTAGTGTGCCAGAGAAGGAAGGGCACACGCAGATGACTTTCAAAACCAGGGCTTCCCTAAGGTCACCATATGGGAAGGGAAGGAACCAGGAGCTGACTCCTGAACAGAACTTCTCTTCTACCCTACGCCTGGCTGGTCAGAGGACCACACCTGCTTCCTCTCACCAGAAGCTGATGTCTCTCTTTCAAAAGAACAAGTAAGACTCACAAGGCCAAGGACACTGTAAGCCCCAAACTCAGGGCTTTCCCTGAAGAATGTCTAGACTCCCAGCATGCCTACAGCACAGATAAGCTTCCTGATGCTCTGCTCCTGGACACCCAGGGCCTTCCAGGTAAGATGGTACTCCCGTCTCCAGAGAGACTGAGGAACAGCACTAACCACTCACATATCTGACACCCTGCCAGTGGTCCCAGGGGCTCATGTCCCAAGTAGGGACCCAGCCTAACTGGAAAGACTCATTCATGTGTTCCTTCATCGATTCCACAGGTCCCCCTTGCACACCCACCTTTGTATCAGCACACTTGGTTCCCATGAGCCTCAGTTTCCATCGCTAGATAATGAGAACTGTCATTCCATCTGGAGCAATCCCACATGGCAAGCCCTGGATAATATTATTATTATCCTTACTGAGTGTCTGGAAGGCAGCAGATGTGAATAAAAAGACATGTCTACGCTGTCTCCCCCTCACACACACCACACCCTGTGCAAAGCCCTCCCTCGCTGCTCTCTGCAGACCTGCAAGGACTCTCTGCAGTGGCTTCATCTGCCTCCTTTTGTAGGGGAAATTCAACCCCCACAGGGCAAGTGTTTGTTTGTTTGTTTCTGGTTACACAACCGTCAGTGAGTGGCAGAGCCAAGCAAGGTCCCCAGGGAGCCTGACCTGTCTTCACAGTCACGCCATTGTTCCGTTCTGCCCCAACCCCCAGCCAGCGCAAAGCAGAGAAGGACCCGGAACCTCTCGCCACTCAACCGATGATTGTCATTTTTCCATCCATGGCTATTCATGGCCTCAGCTGTCAGCAGAGGAGCTTAACTAAAAAGTTCCCCTGGTCAGGAGCCCGCTCTCTGATCCTTCCTTTCCTCATGCTATAACCATGTGTAAGACCCCAAACCTTGTCTCTAAACCTATGCACCACAGCTCCTGCCCCTACCATATTGACTGCATGTGCACCCAGGTAGAGTTGTTGGTAATGGCAATTGCCAGTGATGCTTCCAGAAGTTGCCAGAGATGTGTGGGAAACAGTGAAATGGGCTGTGGACACTTTTCCCACGGAAGATGCTTTTGGTCTACAGCCCCAGCATGAAGAGCTGACTCTGACCACATTATTTTGCCAATGAAGAGCCTGAGGTTCCAAGAGGCAAACTGACTTCCCTAAGGTCACCATATGGGAAAGGAAAGAACCAGGAGCTGACTCCTAAATAGAACTTCTCTTCTACCCTACGTCTGGCTGGTCAGAGGACCACACCTGCTTCCTCTCACCAGAAGCTGATGTCTCTTTCAGAAGGACGAGTAGGACTCATAAGGCCAAGGACACTGTAAGCCCCAAAGTCAGAGGCTGCCAGAGGCAAGGAGGAAATGGAAGGCGGGCATTTCTGGATAGCACTGGCTGGTGATTTCCTCTGCGGAATGATGCCTGCAGGCAGTCTGTCCCCCTAGGTGACAACAGGCAAGGCAACTCTGAGCCTCAGCTTCCCCTCCTGTGAAATGGCGTAACAACTGCATCATGGGTCCCTGGGGGTATTGAATCAGGAAGACACAAGTAAGGGCCTTTCTTGTGGCCTAGCAAAGTTGGAACTCTCCATACATAGTACAATAAAGGCTAGGACATGGGTGTTTCCCAAAAGTGGCCACGGTGCTGTCTCTACTGTGTATATACCTCTCACAGTATGACTCAGATACCCCTCCCACCAGCAGGCACATCTGCATCCATTCCTAGTATCTACACAGGAATTCTGACTTGGGAGTAGTGATGCATTATGACTTCCAAGCCAGGGTCATAAAAGCCAATGCAGCCTGGCTTTCCCTGACCCTTTGGGATGTTCGCTTCTCACCACCATGCTGTGAGGAAGCCCAGGCAGCGTCTTGGACATAGAAAGGATGCCAGATCCCTGGCCCAAGGCCGGCATCACCCTCCCAGCCCCTCAGAGCAACTGTCCTGAGCTCATGGTCTCCAGGCCTGGCCCGGCTTCCTCGGCTTTGCTGACGGGAGCCAAGCAGAACTCCTCATCTCACCCTGCTCCAGTCCCAGATGTATGAGCAGTACATGTGACTGTGGTTGAGCCACCAAGCCTGAGGGGTTCTGCTCGCAGCAACAGGTGGCTGACTCAGAGAGGCTAGGGAGTGTCCCCAAGGTAGCACAGCTGGTTGGCTGGACCAAGACTTGCACAAAGTCTCCAGCATCTGAGGACATATTTTCTTCCTTTTCCAACCCTCATCTAATAGATGAGGAAAGCAGGGCTCAGAGAAATTAAGTAGCGCATTTAAGGTCAAACACTAAGTGTTGTGAATTGGAAGCTGTCCCTCCCATAAAGGAGATGCTCAAGTTCTAACCCCCAGAAACTCTGACTATGACCTTATTTGGGAGATGAGGAGTTTAATATGAGGTCATGACAATGGACCTAAGCTAGCAGGTCCACTTGGTAAGGTCTGATAATATGCAGACACAAGAGGAAGCCCACTCTCCAGCAATGGACTGAACAAGACTGTCACACAGGAAAAAGGCTCCCTCATGGCACCCCAAAGGAGCAGCCCCACAGACACCCTAACACCTAGCTTCCAGTTGTTTTGTGGTCATTTGTTCTGGTGGCACCCTGGGGAACTTGCATAGCTAGTGCAGGTGATGCCAACCCAAGTGTGCCTGGCATCCTGACAATAAGCGCTCCTGCCCACATCCCAGAGCATTCTGGGAAGGCTTCCTGGAGCAGGCTTCATTTAAATACTGAGGATTGCTCCAAAGTTAACACGGAGGCATCAGAGGGAAGAAGCTATCCATACAGAGGCAGCTTGGAGACCCGCTCTGAGGTCTGGAGCTGCTCTGCTCCAAGTGGCTGGCATTTCTCCTGTGCCAGGGCAAGGGGAGGGCAAGAGCGTGGACTTTCAATCCAACCATTTGCCATTTGGATGTCATCCTGAGGGCAGTGGGAAGCCCTCTGCCTTTCTCTTCAGGGTCTTGTCACCGCAGCAGGAGTGCTCTAAGAGCATTTCACACGAAGCCTGGCCCTCCTCCTCCTTCTCAGAGCCTAGAAAGGAGGGAAATGGTGGGTTTGTGCCCAGCAGGAGCAGAACCATCTTTGCAAAGCCCCCTGGGTCTGGGAATTAAGGGTTGCTGCTGCCGACTGCCGCCCTGCTGCCCCTCAGCAAGCATCAGCACTGCCAAGTGTGTTTCCAAATAAAGAAAGGTCCTCAGGGGGCTGCCCAGGGCTGGGTGGGCTGCTGGATGGAAGCTGGTGGTGTAGAGGGCCCCTCAAGTAATCTCCCTCAGGATAGCCCCGGCCAGACCCCTACCCCATCCCAGGAGGCAGGGATGCCCTCCGCCTACCCTCGTTCCTGGGAAGGGTTTGCCAACTAGGACACACTCCACTCATGTCCTGTGGAGCCTGGGGCCAGCAGAGCCATCCTGAGGCTTTCTGTAGTCTGAAGCAAGGCCTCCCGCCACTGACCCCTGCTCGGAAGGCGGTGCTCCCTGTCAAGCCTTTTCTGCGTGCCTTTTAGATCCAAATGACTCAGCCACAGCAGAGTTTCTGAAGCATCTCTGGGGCCTCTCCAAGCTGAAGCAACTCTGGCCTCTGGAGATCCACTCAACACTCATAAGCCTCCAGTCAGCAGATGCCAACAACCTCATGTCAGAAGACAGCAGAGGAAGGGTCCTGGGGGTGATAAAGGCAAGGAGCTCCCACCATCAGTTCCAAAGGCCCTGCAGTCTTTGCCGGTGGCACAAGTTGTGCCCAAACCCTGTAATTCACCTATAATCCCAGGGAGGCTGAAGCAGGAGGATTGCTGTACGTTCTAGGAAGGCATGGGTTATATAGCAAGTCAAAGACCAGCCTGAGCCCGGTGTGGTGGCACACGCCTGTAATTCCAGCACTTGGGAGGCTGAGGCAGGAGGATCAGTGTGAGTTCGAGACCAGCCTGGGCTACAAAAGTGAGCTGAAGGCCAGCCTGAACTGCATAATGAGACCCTATCTTCAAAAATAAGACCAGCCTGTGCTGCACAGCAAGAAATTAAAATAGTATGAAGGGCTGGCTGGTATCAAGCTCCAGGCAGAGGCTCTGTTTCAATCCCAGGCTGAGGGAGAGAAGAGCTTAGCAGAGAGCCAGGAAACCCAGAGGCCACTGTGGGGTCACCCTGATCACACTCAGCCCTGACCTGGCTTGGAAGGTTACCCAGAGTGGCCTGTGGTGCAGGGCCCCAGGACAAGGGTGTGCCACTCCCCACCAGGGACACAAGGTGTAGCTGAAAAGAGATCAAGGCTATGCAAAGTAGCAACTTAAAAAGAAGACAGGAAAACAAAAAGGCTAAACTGAGACAGTGGTCCCAGTGTCTCTTTTGTCCTTGCTGAGAAAGGAGAGCTGTTTGTGAGTGTGCTCAGGGTGTGCCCAAGGGTGGAGCTGGGCCCTTTGGGGGTTCCAGCAGTGCAGCCTTGGAGCCAGCGTCTCTTAGGCCTGCTGGGAAACCTGGAGGAGGCTGGGTCTCCAGAGGGAAAGGACAGATTCTGGTGGAAGAAGCTAGAGCCTGAGGATGCTCTGGGACCCACAGGGGAACGGCCACTCTGGGGGCAGGAGAAGCAGTCCTAGTGTCCCTAAGGAGGCCAGACACTAGGCATCACTAGGTCAGAACAGTAGCACTGGAAGGACAAGAAGAACTGTCTGAGGCCACCAGAGAAAGGAGTGGAAGAAAGAGAGGGAGAGAAGAGGTGGAGACAGGACAGGGAGGGGCCTTTGTCAAGGAGGGGAAGAAGGGACAAGAAGAGGCAGAGGTGGGGAAAGAATGGGGAGAGAGGGAAGCAGGCACTGGGTGGGTGGGGGAGTTGGCTAAGGGTGTCGCAGGCCCTCAACAGTGTGAATTCCGGCCTCCTCCCGGACCCCAGGCCACGCAGCTCACAGGCCAGGCTGCACTAAGCTCTTTCAGATGCTGCCCACAGCTGTCCTGGAGCCCAGCCAGGGAGCTGGCAGCCCTCATGCTGAGCCTGTCTCCCATGCCAGAAATGGTTTCCGTAGGCACAGGCAGAGCCCACGGCCTAGCTCTCACTCTGCTCCTAGAGCTGTGCATCCCGGCCCAGCACTGCATCTCCTTCCCAGGGCTCAGACCTGCCATCCACTTGGCCAGAGGCACCTGCTCCCAACACATGAGGGAAAGTAGCCCTGCTTGCACAGCCATCAGGGAGAAGAGCCACTGCCAGCAGTGGGGAGCTGGGCAGGCTGTCATTGTCCCAGGGGTCTCCCGATTCCTTAGTACCTGGAAGCTGTGTTCCAAAAAGAAAGAATTGTGACATGGAGCAGAGAGAGTGTCCAGGGAGGCAAGAAGCAGCTGTGACAGAAAGACACTTAGACAGGGACGCTGACAGTGTGAGGCCTCTGCCCAGGGAAAGACAGAGGGGGCACAGAGATGAGGTGCCCATGACTTTCAGAGCTCAGCAGTGTTGGAAATTTAGGACCCCCTCAGTAAGGGTAATAGGGCGGGGAACAGAAAAGGCTCCGGACACCAACCGGCAGTGGAGCAGAGCGCCGCATGCTGCCAGCCTTCCTGCCAGCCCTCTGCTTCCAGACAAGAACACATCAGGACACCGGTGCTCAGGCCTGGCTGGAGGCTTGTAGAGCACCATGAGATCAGAGAGGAGGGACCTCGCAGGCCACTGAGAAAATGAGGTCTCTTAACTGAGAAGGTAAGCCATGATGTAATGTGTGTGTGATTGTGCATGTGTGTGCTGCATGCACAGACAAGTAGTGTCTGCTTTGTGGTTGGGGTGCATGGAGCATGTGAGTGCAGCGGGTATGTGGTGTGTATGTAGGGGAGGTGACAGTCACTGTGGAAAGCCACTAGGGGTGCAAGATCTGAGTGAAGGCAAGAGAAGCAGGTGGCAGAAATTGGGGGAGAGGAGGACAAAACAGAGGAGGAAGGAGTGGTAGGGAATAGAAGGAAGAGGTGGTCAGAGACCCCAGAAGTCCCTGCTTCTCCAGACCAGGAGGGCACAGAGGTCCTCATGGAGCATGGGGGAACAGTGGGGAGGCTGGCCAGTCATGTCCCTGAGCTGTGTTCACTGACCCTGAATTCCTCGCTTTTTTCCTGCTGGTCAGAAGCAGGAGGAGTACAAGACATGTAAGGGGTGACAGGGTAAGAAGTCACTCCAGTTTGACTTGGGTTTTCTGTCAGGGGGCTGCTGATGACCCATCTGGTGTTGTCTTGGCCTGACTCTGACTGCCAGTGATCACCAGCCGGCTGATTGAGACTGGTCAGGCCAGCCGTGGTGGGAGCCCGCTGTTACTGGGAGAAACCCTCGAGAGCCCCTCTTGCTTGTGCATTCCACACCCCTATGCAGTGCACACCCACCAGCTTCACTATGGACAACATCTCTGACACAGGGGCATAAGGCGAACATTTGTTCACGTTGTCTCTCAGGAATTTGAAGACAATGCAAACTGTGGTTCAAACCACTGCCCTTGTCTTGGGTTTACACAAGTGCCCAGCGGATGACGTTTCAACTCAGAGGCAAAAACTCCACCTCAGAACAGCCAGGGCTGCCATTTCCTCAGCACATATTCTAGGCAGGGCCACTAGAATCTAGAATCTGGTTGCTCCTGTGCAGACCACTCATCACTTCACACCTTACGTGCTATCGCCTTTCTTAAACCACCCCTGCTCCTTTGTTCCATAAATACCTCCCAACCCTCTCATCAGGGAGACCAATTTGAAGCCTACTCTCTCACCTCCACGTGTTTGCCCACCTCATAAATAGATTCTTTCTCTTTTGGCAAATTTGCCATTTCACCGATCAGCATACCACATGCTATGAGGAGAGAATCGCCCTGCTGTAGTAACTCTGCGACCAACTACGGCTATCTGGGGTGACTGCAATTGGACTGATGAACTGAGCCTGCTTGGCAAGGCAATAGGTTGACCAAGAGATCAACTCAGGACCACACAATTGACTCACTGACTAGTTGGCGATGATTGCATTGTTGGCTGGCTAATTCAAGCTCACTGCATAACTAGGCAACTTACCGTGAGTAACTATTGTGACTGCCTGAATTGTGGCTGGCTGTCTGACGTACACTGTCTGGGCACTAATTATGACCACAAGTGCAAGTGGTGATCTTGACTGACTATTCAGTGGCTCTGACTGATTCTCTGGCTCCAGATAGGTGCTCTCTCTCAGACTGACTAGATGACTGTATGTTTGACTGTGGCCCCTGAGTCTTGACAGAGCGCCTTGCTTGCATGCCCCTCAGAGACTGACTGGTTGCCTGGTGTCTCTTCATGACTGTGACTGACAAGGCCCCCAACTGTGGCTGTCTGTGACTATGACTTACTTTTAAACCGACAGAAACTGACTATGTCCAAATAACAGCACCATTTGGGCAAACTGACCACTTGCTAAGGTTATTAAAAGGTAACTACCAGATGGACGGGCTGGCTGGGACACACTGGGTGTGGTACGAGTGACTGTGACAGTGCATAATGGTTAACCTTGATACACTGATCAAGGTTATCAGCCTGATTGGCTTGAGAGGTGCCTCGGAGATCACTGGCTGTGGTGGGGTAGTCCCAGGGGTATGACCTTGGAGGTTATGTTAGATCCATGGTCCCTCCTCTGGTTCTTTTATTCTTTCCTTCCCAGCCAGCATGAGTTGAACAGCCACCCCTTTCTGCCATGTCTCTGTCTTGGTACCTCTGCCACAGACTGAAATTTCTGAAGCCAAAATAATAAAACTTTTCCCTTTTAGATTATGCAGATCAAGCAATTTGTCCCAACCACAGAAAGCTAACACCCAGTGTAACTGAGTCTGGCTTTGGAACAATATTCTATGGTTGAGCTGACTAGAGCGTGTTGACTGACTGACTGAGTCTGACTGGTTGTCTGGCTGACTGGTGGGCTGTTGCAAATGGCTGACTAATCATGCCTTCACTGAGTGACTGACAGACTGACACTGACCACATGGCAGGAGACCTACTGACCATGACTATGTCTTTGATGTGAGTGGCTATAACTGACTCTGTAATAGAATCTTACAGTGAGGCAATGACTAATTGATTAACTTACTGACTGACTGAGATAGGCCGGGCCTCTGATTGACCAGCCATGACCGTGATTCTTGATGAAAGTGTCCATGCACGGCTGACGCTACTAGTGTATCCAAGTATACCTGTAAGACAACAGCCATCTATCTGGCAGGGTGTGCTGACAGGTTGATTGGTTGCAGTTGGACAGGCCACTGGCTAAAAGCAACTGTGACTCATGGGGCAAGTAGCCATGCCTTGCTGTGTGGCCCTGTCTGTATTGGAGTCTGACTGTGAGAAAATGATAGACTGACTGGCTTTCCTGGCTGGCTACCTCAAGGTCACAGCCCCTACCCTTCCCAGAACCATTAGAGTGTGCTAGTGGGACCGGGCCCAGTCTGGGGGTACAGAGCAGCTGCTATGGAACAGCGGGGGCAGGGAAAGGAGAACAGGAATAGGCCCTGCCCAGGGCTGGGCCCAGATGGAAAGTTCTCCTCCTCCCCCTCCCAGGAGCTGGATCCCTGGCACACATTCGGGGTTGTGATTTTGGCTCCAGTCTTATGAGGCCTTTGTTTGGGGGCAAAGCCGGGAGGGGAACAGAGGGAACCTATAAAAATATAGAACCAATAACTCACTGACACTGCTCCAATTATAGAGGCTTGGGTGGAGAGGGGAGGAGGAACGCGATGGGGTTGGGGGAGGCTTGCTGCCTGCTAGTTATGGGGCTTGGACTGGGGCCAACACTGCCCTAGAAAATCCAGGCTTTATACCGCAGGCTGTGGGTACCTTAGGAAGGAGTCCCATGTCTGTCAGTCTCACCTCTGTTCCTTCTGCCATTTTATAGCTGAGGAAGCAGAGGCCCACAGCCCTCAGTGATCCAGGGCATTTCCCAAAACCCAGCCCTCCTGGGGTCACCCCATCAGAGCCCTGAAATGTGGTAAACCCAGCTCCTCTTTTCTACCTAAAAAATGCTGGCAGCAGGCTTTCAGGGGCAAAGTCAGCCATCTTGAGCAGGTCCCTCCACCGGACTGAGCCTCAGTTTCCTCATGTGTAAAATCATGTAAATTCCTAAGAGGAGGCCAAGAGCAGAACTCAGACTGGGTGTTCGGGTGCCTGTCTCTTCAAATATGCAGTCCTTGGCACAGGCTTGGCCTTTGTGCCTCAGTGTCCTCACCCACAATAAGGAAATAAGATCTGGAGTGGGACTGATTGTGTGAGCTTTTTGTGAGGAGAAAGAAACAATATAAATAAAATCTTCCGCTCAGTACCTGGCAGCATAAACAACCAAGAATGTGAGCACCCATAGTTAAGAATACTCATTTCTCAGAGGACGTATCAGAATTGCTTCAGTGTCAGTGTGGTAGGGTCGCCATGACCCACAGCCACAGAGTGAGGACAGGCAGCTGTGCAGCCTGGGAACAAGATCATCAGTGAATCCCGCCGAGCCCTCACTGGTCAGCCTGAGCTGCCACCTACTCCCCAAGGAGAGGTGGGGCCTGACGGAGGACCACACACTTCCTGCAGACTCTCAGGGGAAACTGTTGCACTCTACAGCACAGTCCCTGGGGTGGAAGCCCCTGGGGACAGGGGCATGAAAACAAGGGGGAGCTCTCAGGGGTCTCCTAGGAAGATCCGGGTTTCTGGATCCTCAGGCGGCCTCTTCCAGGAAAGACTGGGGTCTCCAGCCCTGCACAGGCACAGGGAAGGCTGAGCTCTCATCTGGAGCTGAGCAGAGCCAGGCCGACCCTGCGGGCAGAGCTCAGCCGAGCTTCAGAGCCCACATATCACTGGACAAGCACTCCTGCTAACACTGCCCTCCTGTACTCAGAGGACTGCTGGGAAGCTGAGCTTGTGGTACAACCATCGGTGCTTATAACGGCCTATGAATGACAACACATCAGGGAGGGAAGCTTCCTCAAGGTCATTGCTGAGCAGCAACAAGGTCACCTCCCCAATCACTCACTCACATAGTCCTCATTCCTTCTTTCCTTCTGCTGGCAAGTTGTGCTAAGCATTCTCTCTGATTCCCAGCACAGACGCCAGGAGGAAAATGCTAGTCTGCCCCATGGGCTGTGTGCCTCCCCTAGACTGCAGTCAACAGAGGCTAAGGTCTAGACTCAGGACTGGGCACACCTGTAGTCTCATGCCATCTCAGGACTGACTGGACCTGCAGCCTTAGGCCACGGATTGTTCCTCTGATTTCAATTTTTCCAACTATAAAATGGGCACAGTTGGGGCACCAGTGTTACAAGGTCACAGATATGCAAGGAGTAAACCCAGGAGTGGGGCAGTATACAAGGAACAGACTGGCTCAGAGGCTCATGGGACCTGACAAGGACCAGCCAGGGGGCTCCCGGAGTGAGAGAGCCTGGAGCTAGAATCTAAGAGGATGAAAGGCCCTCCCTCATTTCCAGCTCCCAGACTGAGGCAGGGGCCCCTTCTGCCAAGGGAGGGTTCCAACAGTCACGCAGCCTGCCCTCCTGCCTCAGTTCTTAAGGCTCAGGGGCAGAAAGCATTTCTCTGTCCTGTCCAACTTCTTTTTCAGCTCTGCGTAGGCTGCCAGTCTCCTTCCTCCCACCATTACAACCTCTTGTGTCCTTTGTCACGTGGCCTTGTGTCCTGATGATCTTCTGTCTCCCTCTCATGAGGGTCCTCGTGATAACACTGCTCCCTGGATAATCAGCCCATTTCAAGATCCTTAACAGAGCTTCAAAGCCCCTGCTGCTTCCGGAAGGCTGTGCTCCCTGCCTGCTAGGCTGTGGCCGCAGGTATCCACATGACTCGTTTCCCACAACCTCTTGGGGGCTGCACCTGGAGCTGCTTGTTCCCTTGATATGGCTTTATTTTCCTCTGCTCCATGCATCGACACGATTTTGTCCATCTTGGTCATTACTCTGTAATCTGCACCTAAAACAGTATACAGTACACGAGGCAACTGAAACTCAAGAGAGGTGAAGTCATTCACCCAGCACCACACAGCTGATAAATTACAAGCACTAGAGATTTAAATTCAGGTAGTTCAGGGCAGGGGAGATAGCTCAGTAGACTAACCACTTGCCTGGCAAGTGCAGGGTCCTGAGTTCAATCCCTAGCACAGGAAAGAAAATATTTAAATAAATAACATAAATTCAGGTAGCTCTTAATGATTTAACAAATGATGCCTTACATTCTTTAAAAGTCCCTTCCATAGTTACCAGGCCTGCACACTCTGTCCTCTGTCTTTCCAGGGAGGATGATGGGGTAGCTATGGGGCACTGTTAGCTCACCACAAGAAATAATAAGAGGGATGAAGACAGCTGCCCTCCACCCAGGTCACTAGGTGTCATAGCAGGTGGAGGGCACTGTGAGAGCAGGAGCCCGCCTGTCCCTTGGCACCATGTGGTCCCTGCCAGATGACTGCCTGGCGCTCAGCTGTTGCTTTTCAAACTTTGTCCGTGAGTGGATGACTCTCACTTGGTTGTAGGGAGAAGTCTCTCTCTTTGCCTGTGTGCCTGCTTGCCTGCCTGCCTGCCTGCCTGCCTGCCTGCCTGCCTGCCTGCCTGCCTGCCTGCCTGCCTGCCTGCCTGCC
>PVJA010001157.1:0-97451 GCA_004027025.1 Myocastor coypus
AGCATGGCCCCCATCCTGCATGCCCAAAGGGGTGCAGCTGAGGGACAGCAGGCAGTGAGAACAGCACACAGGGTCAGACTGTGCCCACCCCGCTCCCACCTGGACCCCTCAAGCTCCTCCTCCCACCTGTCCTCCAGCGAGCTCTGTCCCCCACTCACAGCAGCTCAGACCCCTCCCAACTCTCATCTTGTTTGGCCCCACCTGGGGCCCCACAATCTGGCATCTCCCCCTCTTCCAACCCCTGGCCATCACTCCCCCCCACCCCCCGCCGCCCACATTCCTCACCTGCACCCTGCACCCTGCACCTCAGGGCCTCTGCACTAGCTGTGCCTTCAGCTTGGCGTGGTTCCCTCCCTCATGGGCCAGTCTCTGCCGGAAGGCCATCTTCTTAGGGGACCACACTGTATTAGTGGGTGCCTACAGCAACATCCCTTCCCCTCAGCGGCTGTCCTTTTCTCTACAGCGTAGGATTACTTAACTCTTCCACTTCCTTCTTGCTTTGCCCTCCCCTTGGATAGAAGCTTCAAAGGGCAGCATCCTGCCATAGTCGCTCCCGGCTGCATCTTCTTTGCCTAGAACGGTGCCTGTCAAGGCCTCCATGGTTCCTGCTGCCCAGGACCAAGTTCAGACTCAGCCTGGGCTTCCAGGTCAGCCAGCCCACTACCGTCCCGGCCTCATTCTCCTGGCTGCTCACATGTCTGCACCCACTACGCTATTTTATTCTCTCCCATCCTGCACCCCACTTTTGCCTAAGGGGATCCCCTGCCTGGAACACCTTTCTGCTTCTTCTCTGTCTGTGCCCCTCCCAGCCTCCCCCCAAGGCCTGGTTTTACCACCACTTCCCCTGCAACACCTTCCTGAACCGCGCCCTCCAACGCCCACACCCCAGGCAGCACCCACTGCTCTCTCCAGTGCCCTGGAAACCTGGCATCCCCGCTTTCCTGGGACAGGACTCCGAGGAGATAGGTTTGTGGGCTTGCTGTGGATGCCTGCCTGGGCCACTGGCAGACAGGAAGGTATGAGAGCAGGCAGGCTCTGCAGCCTGACTGTCTCGGTTCAGATCCCAGCTCAGCATCCCATCTTTTTGGGGGTACTCTGAGGATCAGATCCAGGCCTTGGCACTGAGCTCTGTCCCAGGCCCTTTTAGTCTTTCACCTTGGCACAGGGTCTCACTAAATTTCCCAGGCTGGGCGCAGGAACTTGTGATCTTCCTGCTTCAGCTTCCCAGAGAGATAGGACAAAGGGAGTCTAGCCCCACAGCTGGCCTGGCTCGGACACCTTCAAGCAGCGTCCCCTTTGGGAAAGGACATCTTCTCTGGGCTTCAGCTTCTTCCTCCATAATTTAGGGAGCCTCACGGCAACTAAAGTTGTGGTGCCAGTTCTTCCTGAAGCCTCAGAGCAGAGCCTGGCGCTCAGTCAGCGTCCCTGATAACTATTAGGACTGCTGCCGTCACCTGTTGACAGATGCTCATTGAGCGAACAAGCGAGGAGGTGGGCATCATCTTGTGGTGAGGGAGTGGAAGGCTCTGTCTTGCAAAGCCAGGCTCGCCTAGGCATGCCCTTCCTCCCGTGTCTCTGGCAACCTATTCACTGTGCCCACACTTCCTGGGCAGGGAGAAATGGCTTTCACAGTTAAATTAGAGGGCTGACATGTCCCCCCCACCTCCTGTGCCCCGCTTTTGCCCTGCACCAAGACTGGCCCCTACCATAATTACGCAGTGCGGCCTGGCAGGCAGACGCTGGCTTGGAGAGAATGACGTTGCATTTGTCAATTCTGCACCGTCACTTACATCTACCAGGTAATGGACCCGGAACCAAACAGCTTCTAAAAATACACTGGTATCGTATATTCCTTGCTACAGAAGGCCCCTCCCCGAGGGTCCAAGCCCTGTGTGATCCTTGGGGTCTTGGTCTTGGCCAGCCCTGCCCCTCAGTGCCCCTCAGAGTCCCTCTGAAGCCTGTTGTACCATGTAGAGCCCACGAGAGGCAGGAGCCAAGGTGCGGCGGTGCTGACTGGCCTCCTGTTTGCTTATTGCCTGGCTGGCCAGAATTCCCACTGCTCCTTGGAATGGATCACTTTACCCTTGTCGCTGTGGGTAGCTTTGCACATCCTGTATTAGTCCCTGAAATAGCGACTGTAATCCGACTCAGCCCTCCCCCCTTCGTCAGGACAATGCTTCCATCTCAGCCTTGGCTCCCTTTCCCGGCTTCTCTGCTCCTTCCTACTTAATGTGGGTACGCATACTGCCTTGAGAATCTGCTTCAACGATGCGGAGTCTGTACGACAGTCGTTCAGCGCACATTACTATATGCCAGGCGTGGTGCTGGTTGCTTGCAAAGCACTTGTATAGCACTTGACAGGTGGGGAATGCCTGTCATTCCAATAGGAGGATGGTGAGTTCAAAACCAGCCTGGACTAGGTAGCAAGACTCTGTCTCAGAGAAACCAAGATAGATAGCACTTGTGCGTTTGTTAGTTAAGATTGGTCTGGTTACAGGTAACAGAAGCACAGCTCAAATAGACTTCAGGAAAAAGGGGTTGGAAAGTCCTGGGTTAGGCAAGGGCTCAGGCGGGGCTGGATCCAGGGGCTCGTATCAGTCTCCAGGACAGGATCTCCTCCATCTCTAAGCTCCAGTCTTTGTTGGTTTCCCAGCACCAATGGGCCTGGAAAGAGGACCTCCAGGCTTTCTTTCTGGATACATGGCAAATCTCTTTCCCGGTAGCCCTGGCAGTTCCCAGGGCTGGTTTTTGCTGACCATGCCCAGAGCCAGTCACTTAGCCACTTCCCACAGTCGGGATGGGACATAGAAGAAGAGAGGTGATTTTTTCCAAAGAAAACCAAATGCACAGAGACTGAGAGCAGAGAAAACAAACGTGAGCTGGTGAAAGTAATCCTAGCCGTTGCGGAGTTTCTAAGCTCTGGGAGGGAGATAAGCATTAAACAAATAAAAATTAAGTGAAACAATAATCCTACAAAGTATTACTTGAGTGCAGTGAAGGAAGGAAGAAGGTGTGGTGGAGAATGACAAGGTGTGGTCAAAGCGGCCTGGCCTAGCCTGTGAGCCTGAACTTGACCTCTGACCTCCAGGCACAGACCTGCGCTTTCCTGCATGGTCTCTGTGCCCTCGCTCCTGTTTAGCACCCCCTCCTTGCGTTCTATTTTCTCCTTAACTTGTGTCACCTCCCCAAGTAAGACAGGATGTTCTCACAGCCTAGGACTGTCTTGTCACTCGCTTCTGTGTTCCCAAGCAGGGTGGGTGGCCTGCCTGCCCAATTTGTAAGTAAAATGGAATGGGCACCCAGCCAGGCCCGCCCATCCACCTGCAGAGCACATCTGCTTTCTTCCAGATGTGCAGCCACAGCCACAGGCGGTATCTGTCCCAGACTGGAGAAGGCTTTGCTGGCCTGTGTTCTCCAGTCACCCTGGGGCCTGGTGCAGAGGAGGAGCTCAACGGTGTTTGTGGGAGGGAGGCAGGAGTGGGAGCGCCAGCCAGCTGTGTGACCTTGTGCGAACCACTTCTCCAGGCCTCTGGATCGGTATCTTGCAGAGCCACCCGGTCCCTTCCCATCCTTCAGGTGTCAGCTCATATATCACTTCTTTGGAGAGGCCTCCCTGACCTTGAATGACCAGGCCAGATGCAGTGGTATTGCAGCTCTTCTGTGATAAAATGTCCCTCTGCTGTGTGTGTGGTGACACTAGGCCCCTGCACACCCTCAGACCTCTCCTTGTTTGCCAATCTCCCTGCCTCTCTGATGCCACGTTCCTGGTGGGCTGCTTGGGAGAAGGTCTGGGTTGGTGGTCCAGGGGCCTGGGTTCATTTTCCCTGTGCTGCCATATGAGACCCTGGGAAGTCCTTGGGACCTGCTTGGTCTCTCGGGGCCTTGGTTTCCTTGGTTGGGAAATGGACTGTAGGAGCCAGGTGTGTTGGAGGACTGGTATGATGCCAGGCTGAGCATGAGGCATCATTATTCCTGGGGACTTGTCTCCCCCTTTCATTTGGACCTCTATGGTCCCTGAGGGTAAAGGGCACTTCCTGAAGCACTGAGGTGGCAGTGAGCACTTCTCCCTCCCTGTCTCACCAGGGTCCTGCTCTGAGTCCTTCCCGTATGCCAATTTGGGATCCCACTGGCATCTGGGCTGGGGGAGTTGGCCAGCGAGAGAGGATGGTTTGCTACAGACTGCATTAGTGCTGGGTCAGGTTGTAGGGGGGCTGAGTGCCCCTGTTGTGGAGTGACCCATTGGCAGGGCCAGCTACACAGTTTTAGGAAGCCATGCATAATCAAAACAGAGCCTCTCCTTCTGAACTTTGTAAGAATTATAGGACGATGCCAACAGGCTGCAGAACCTTTCTGGACACCAGGCCCATGTGACTGTGCAGGTTGCCCACTCTGCAGCCAGTCTGGCCAGCTGAGCAGAAGGATCAGAAGGGCCTTTGAGAGGCTGTCAGGAAAATCATCCGCTCCAGCTCTGCCTGGGGACCTGGAGGCTAGAGCTGGGGCCCGGAGGTAGTGTGAATATGGAGGCGGTGAACAGAAGAGCAGCAGAGCCAGGGCAGCGAGAGACCCCACTCTGCAGCGTGCACACCAGGAGGGGTCAGTGGGGTCTGCTCAAGACCCAGGGAAGCAAAGCTGCTCCAGGCTGGGTCTCAGCCAGCAAGATATGTACATTTTCGTGTGAGATAGCCAGGTTTTCCAGTGTTGGCAAGTAATTTTTAAATGTTAGACACACTTGAGTGGGCCGGACAGAACATCTCCGAGTACCGCATGCAGATTTGGCATTGGTTTGGGGCTCTGCAGCATAGAGTAGCGGTGACATAGGAGCAGGTCACCTGTATTAAGGCTCTCCAGGGAAACAACCAGCAGGAGATATGTGGAGAAATTTATTATGAGGAATTATGGAGGCTGAGTGGTCTCATGCTGAAGGCCTCTGAAAACTGACAGTTATTCAGTCCTAAAGCCTGAATCCAAAGGAATCCCCTGCCCAAGGGCAGGAAAACCTGCCCCAGCTCATCAGCAGGTAGGAGGGAAAAGAGGCCAATTCCTACTTCTTTTATATCTTTTTCCCCATTTTTTCCATACTAGTGGATGAGCCCAAGGCCTTTGCACTGAGCCCCACCCCGAGCCCTTATTTTGTTTTTAAATTTTGAGACAGGGTCTGGTCTCACTCTTGCTAAGTAGCCAGGGCTGCAACCTGGCTTCACAGAGCTCTGGAACTGCAGGCTTGCGCTCCTAGGCTGAGCCCGTTCCTCTGCTGTTCCTTCCGTGCAGACCTTGGTGCTCTGGAAGACATCCACCATGCTGGGGAGCGCTGGCCGCTTCTCCAAGCCACGTTCACATGAGGCCCCCATCCACCAATGTCCCCCACAGATGTGCCTGGGGATATTGAATCTGACCCACCCTGTGGCACTGTCACATTCACCATCATACCCTTCCCCTTTCTGTGGCTGTGGGGCACAGCCCAGGGTGGCAGGTATTCGTGCAGCATGCGACTGCCCCGCTCTAGTGGAACATAATTCCACAAAAGAAGGTAACTCATGCCTACTGGATGCCAACACGAGGCAGCGAAGCCTGCGGTGACTCCCAAGTGGATTAGCCAGGGAGTCCCACTGGCCTCACCCAACTGCAGCCCGAGTGGGCAGAAGCTGCAGCTGTAGGACCAGAAGCAGCATGTGATGTCCAGTCGGCGAATCAGACCTGCTCCAAGCCTTGGAGTCCTCACCTGTAAAGTGGGCATAATAACCTCGGCGCATTGGCCCAGAAGGTAAAGCATGTGAGATGTCAAGCCTGATGGCTGCAAAGTAAAGCCAGAATTCACTGTGTTGGTTTTTTCCATCATCATCATCGTCATTGTCACCCTGATGGAGGAATGCCAGCTCTACTGTTTCAGCCCTGGTGTTCAGGGTTAGAATTCAGGAGCCCAAGATCACTGCTGTGATGTTTTGTGTTATAATATGGCCACTTAAGGTCACAACTCCAGGACTCAAGGTTAAGACTGCCGTTTCTTGGACAGAACCCTGACATCTGTAATTGGACCCAAAGGGTGGGCCACGAGGGTATCAGTTATTCATGACTGACAAGGTAGCAGGCAAGGTCAGAGTGCGGGTGTTCCAGCTGGAACTCAGGTGCAGGGCAGGAGTTTGGAGGTCCAAGACCAGGACGTTTGGGTGGTTCCCAAGATCAGATTCCGGCAGGCAGATTCAGAGCGCTGGCTGGGCACTGAGCTCTGGTTCTGGGCTCCTTCTGTTGCACATCTTGTCCTTTCTGCGTGTGACCAGATTGCATCATTTCCTCTCCTGGCAGCAGTTCTGAGGCAGTTGCAAAGGACAGAGGGTTGAGGCCAGGTGTAGTGGTGCACACCTGTAGTTCTAGTGCTCAGGAGGCTGAGGCAGGAGGATCCCTGTGAGTTAGAAGTCAGTGGGAGCTACAAATGAGTTCAAGACCAGCCTGAATTTCATAATAAAACCCTATTTCAAAAAAACCCCAAAAACCATTTCTGATTTCCTATCACCAGGGACATGCCAGCTGATGTTGGGATCCTAAGTAAGATCAGAAAGTGTGGCTCCCTGGCCCAGCCTCTCCACAGACCCTCTGTATTGATCTTCTGTCCTCTTGCTGGCCTCTCTGGAGCCCCCATGGGTCCTGTATGATTGCTACCATCCAGGGAAAGGCAAACGGTTTTGGGTTCAGGGTTAGACAAAGTGCCAAGCGCTCGTGGCTGCCCTGCCCTGGCGGGGTGTGTGGCTGTCAGAGGCTCACAGGGAAGCGGAGCAGTTTCTGGTCACTGCGGTCTCCACAAATGCACTGTCAGTGCCAGCTGGAGGGGAATCGCCATTGATCGTGGGCTAAAACTTGTCTTTAAACTCTACTTATGATGGCACAAATAATGGGCACTCAGCAGAAAATGGGTTGGCAGGAGCGAGCGGCTGTCCAGTCCCCGACACACAGTCAGAACCTGCCGTTCCTCCCTCAGGCCACCTGCCTTCTCCTTCTGGCTTTCCTCATAGACCTCATCCCCTTGTATATCATATCTTATCTGTCTCGTGGCGCTGCCTCCTCAGCCCACGCCCACAGGGTGTGGTCAGGTGTGCCCACATATGGTAGCTACAGGGTAAATATTTGTTGAAGGAGTGGCTTAGAGACAACCAGAGATGGTCAGAGTCATCTGACCCCAGTCACTCCACACAGACCTGTTCCCGATCCCCTTCACTCTGCTCCAATGTTCTGAATGGGGAGGTAGTGCAGAGTCACTAACTGGTCCTCTCTTCTCCTCTTGGCCTCTCCCTTTCTTCCTCCTTGGGGATGGAACCCAAAGCCCCATGCATGCCAGGCAGCTGCTCTACCACTGAGCTGCCCCCAGCCTGCTGCATGCTTTCTCCTTCCTCTCAGGGTGACTTCAAGACCTTCTGTGACCACAAAGGCCCTGTAAGAACTACCACTGCACCTTTATTCACCTGGACATTGCATCACCCCTCTTGCCTTCTCAACCCCACTGGGAATCCTTTCTGTGTCAGTCAGCTTTCTGATGCTGGAAGAAAATATCCAACATATACAAATGAAAGGTTTATTTCAGCTCATGGTTTCCAAGGCTTCCTTCCATGGCTGACTGGCTCTGAGGCAGAAGCACAATGGGAAGGGCAGGACGGAGCAAAGCTGCTCACCTCATGCCCCTGCTGACTTAGGGGCTGGCCCAGGTGGGCCCACTTCCTAACAGCTGAAGGTAGAGACTCAGCATTGAGGTTGCTGTCCTCATGATCCACTTGTCTTCCTCTGTTCTACCTCTGAATTTTACTCTATTAGTGTTCAAGCCCTGAATGCCTGGGTCTTTACAGGACATTTTATATTCAAACTACAATTTTTCTCAGAGCCCTAGTGCACCAGGCTAGGGTGCACCTCAGGGTGTCTCAGCATGCTGACTTGTCTGAGTAGCACACCTTGTAGCCTCCACCCTGGCCTTCTTGACCTCTTTAACTCATCCTTTAGGGCTCTGCCTAATGACCGCTTCTCTGACTTCCCAGCTTGATGCCACTTCTCTCCATGATGGCCCCTGGTGTTTTTCCCAGAAATCTGTTGCTAGATCCCATTGGGCAGCACGTTTGTGTTCCTAGAGACAATCTTCCCTGCCCTGGGAGTTCCTCATGAAGGGAGGAGGCCTTTGTAACTCAAACTCTCTGTCATAAACAACCCAACTATATGGGTGGTTATGTTTTTGAAATTGCAGGGACAGTGGCATGAGGGAGGAGAAGGTTGTGGTTTTCCACTTGATTGGACAGTGTACAAAGTGGCACACGGGACACCCTGAAGACTGACTCTACCTCTCTGATTCCGTCTCCCGCCACCATCTCTCGGCTCCCTGTGCCCAGCCACACTGGTTTCCTTCTTTCTAAATATCTTCCTGCTTTGGGCCAGGGAGATAGCTCAATAGAATAAGTGCTTGCCTGGCAGGTGCAAGGTTCTGAGTTCAATCCCTGGTACTGCCAAAAATAAAATAAAATAAATAAATAGATAGATATCTTCCTGCCTTGGGTTTCTGCACCTGTGATTCTCTCTGCCTAGAGTGATGTTCTGTCCTCTTCACCAGATGTTTGTTTCTTCATCCTGCATCTTCCAGGTCAAATGTCACATCCCCCAGGCAGCCTTCCTCAGTGTTGGTAGAGGTCCATCCATTCATGGGTCTTCCAAGTTCTGTGCACCTCTCTCAGACAGTTCTTGTTTCCATGGTCCTTTCACATGCACTCAGGGGGACCTACAGTTCCTGTCTGGATCCCATTCTGGCTGGTGAGCGTCAAGTAAGATTTGGTCTGCTCTAGGCACCTGTTTTTCCTGCATCTCTGTCACCTCCATGGCAGTTTTCCCTGGAGTGGGATTGGATGGACAGGTGGATGGATGGAGGAATGGATGGACACAAAACTTTTTGAAGTTGGAACAGGGCCCGGTGGGATGGCTCAGTGGTCTAAAATGCCTGCTTGGGGAAGCTTGGGCAGCTGTAGGGACCGAGGTTCGATCCCCGGCACCACATGCTGCGCCAGCCCTGCCCTCGGGGCAGGCTGCGCCAGCCATAAAAATGAGTGAATAAACAAACAAGGGTTGTGAAACAAGAAAAAAAAATAAATAAATAAAATAAAAAATTCTGAGAAAAACAAAGTTGGAACAAAGTGAAGCTCACACTCCTGTGACTGGCAGGTATGGGAGCTGGTCAGAGATGGCCCACTGGGACTCCTTCCAGAAAGTTCTTAGTACCCTCTGAAAGGACCAGGACATTAGACTTTGTACTTGGGACCACACATCTTCTCCAGACTTGAACTGAAACCCTCCTACCAACTTTGGAAAAGTTCCACTCAGTTATATTTGGTGGGGTGTTATTAAATTTGACTTAATGCAAACCACACCTATGAAGTCTCCAAGGCCAGGCCCAGAAGTTCTGAGGAACATTTTTAAAAGAAGGACCCCATCAAATTTATCAGAAATATGTTTTAGCTGGATGTGTTGTGCCCCTTTGGGACATACAGACAACTGAATCCTAGTGCCACCCATGACCTGTGGCAGGCCACTCCTCACTCTGAGACACTTCCTCCAAAGTGCTTCTTCCTGGCTGGGGAGATAGCTCAGCAGTCTAAGTGCCTGCCTGACAAGCACAAGGACCTGGGTTCAATCCCTTGTACCACATGCTATGCCAACCCTGAGGCATGCTGGCCACTGAAACTGGGCATGGTGGTGCATGCCTGTAATCCCAGCACTGGGGAGGCTAAGACAGGAATATCACTATGAGTCTGAACTGTGTAGTAAAACCCTGTACTCAATAAATAAATAAATACTTTAAAAAAAAGCTCAAAGTGCATCCTCCTGGCAGGAGGGCCAGCAGAGAGAGGGCACCTTTCTTGGTTCTTTAGCTGAAGCCAATTGGCTCTTGTCACACATGCCCAGGTCATGTGATCTCTACTATCCCTGCAACCAGGTGAGGACAGGAGGAGAGGACAAGCTTGGAATACAAGTCAGTAGGAGACCCAGGAAGTAACCAGCACAGGACTTGTTTAATGGTCTTTAGATTAACTCGTTTACCTTCATGATATCAGGCTGTTTTAAGAGGGAGATTGATACCATGAAGAACTGGAACCGTTCGCCATTCACATGACATGAAATCCCAGCCAGAAGCTGGAGCCTGACACCTGCTGTTTTGGGGTACCAGAGGGGGCAAAGTGTGTTAGAAAAGTGTTCAAGTCCCATTAGTCTCACACTGGGACTTTCCCCTGGAGGGAGTCAGAAGACAGGAAGGGAAATGGTAGGTGCGCACCTTCTGGCTCTGAATCAATGGGACTCGGCAGTTAACCAGGGCTTCACTGCACGGGAGAATCATCAGGGGCTCCTTGGAAAATCTCGATGTTGAACTCACTGAGTCAGAGCTGGGGGTGTTGGGGGAGGCACGATTGGTACTTTTCAAAGTTCCCGAAGGTGACTGCACAGTGCAGCAGAGGTGGAGAAATGTAGCTCACGGCGCATCTGCCACCCATGGTGTGTGTCCCCCACTGCCACACGCAGCTGGGGCCGCACACATCTGGGGCCCGGCAAGTCCACTGGGCTGCAGGAAGGGGCTTGCTGGGAGGCGGGGCTGCCCTGGGCTGGTCACCAGTGTCACGGAGAGCAGGCACCTGTTTCTCCAAGAAATTAACCGAGCAGGATTCTGGGAGTCATTGAACACTCTCAGAGGGGAGGGGCCACGGTTCCTGGGATGGAATTCAGCTGTCGTCCACCATGCAGATCTAACACTCCTGACCCGAGCCAGTTGTTAACACCCCGTTGGCCCATCAGACCCAGCTGTGCTGCTTGCCAGCTGTGTGGTCTCAGGCAAGGCACTTGGCTTCTCTGGTCTACATTGCTGAGTTGAGCTTTAAGGACAGCTCCATTGTGGGGACCAATGAGTGAGTCTCCAGGCAGGGAGGCAGCTGGGGGCTCCTTAATGGAACACCCAGTCCTAGGTCAGGGCCAGGCTGTTTGGGTGCCCAGGTCCCTGCCCACGAGCAGTCCTGGATCTACATTCCTCACAAGGACTGAAGTCCATTCTGAAACCTGGGGTTCACCAGAAAGCTCCCTGTCCAGAGGTGCAGCTGCGGAGCCTCACCCCTTGCAGGAGAAGATACTGAGGCAGCCAGAGTCAAGGCCTTCAGCCCAGGCTCCACAGCAAGCCCTGGGCAAAGCTCTGGTGCTGGTCCTCTAACTCTGCCGCACTTCTCCCATTTACTATGCGACACTCAAGTTCAACGTGCCCAAAGCCAAGCCCCGGTCCCCCTCAAACCCGTTGCTACCGATGTCTTCGTGTCAGTACCAGCCAGGAGCAGAGGCCGAACCCCAGGAACTGTTGCTATCTCTGCCTCCTGCTCATGCTCCGTGTCTAGCCTCGTGCAGATCCCGGGGCTCTGGCCTCTTTTCATTACCCCGTTAACACTCCTGCCCAGGAGCCGGCTGGCAGCCTTCTCTTCACAAGCCAGATAGTAAACAGCTCAGGCCTGTGGCCAATCCAGGAAGCCGAATCGAGGCTAGCACATCTGCCCTTACCTAATTGCTTAGAGTGGAGCTGCTCTCAGCTTTGAGTTTTGTATCAACATGAGGTAGGCGGCCTTGGCCTGTGAGCCCTGATTGGCTGACCCCTGCTGCAGGCTGGAAATTCTCAGCTGGGAGTTCCTTGTGCCCCCTCCCGACAGCTGACTGGCCTGGAGACAGTTTCAGTGTTGTGCCAGAGGTGAGGTGGCCCCGACAATGGGTAGAGGCCTTGGAGGCGCTGCAGCATGTTGCAGGGCCCAGGCTGAGAAACTACTTTCTTCCAAGCCACTGTCCTCTCTCACCGGGACTCTCCGTCCTTTCCCATCGGATACCTGTGGCCACGTCAACTGTCCCTGTGTCTGCACATTTTCCCCACAGCTGGGGGTCCTCTGAGAACCTGGATCACAGGCCTCTGGCTGGTGGCCCTCCCATGCCCCCCATCCACTCAGTATGAGAGCAAACTCCTACTGCACCCACAAAGCCCTGCAGGTGGACCTCCTGCCCCAGCCCTGTCTGGCATCGGCCTCCACCTAACCTGGAAACCCAGTTCGGGGCCTTGGCACAGGCTGCTCTAGCTGTTATCTTCATGGGTTCCTTCCTCGCCTCCAAGTTCTCATCGAATATCACCATTTTAGACAGTGACACTTTCCCTGACCACCTATTTTCAAGTGGAAACGTCCACCTTCTCCTCCCACCCCCGACCCCCCGTTCCTCATCCCCTCCCCACAGCACTGATGATCTCTTCTCACATCCACTCCTGGCCCAAGAAACGGGGTTTCTGATGTGTTTTTCTGAGGCACCCTAGCTCTGGCATCGATTTCTAGCACTTAGTAGGTGCTAACAAATGTGGTCAGCGTGCTTGGTAAGTATAGGTGGAGGATTTAGGCCTCAGATCACCCACCTCCAGATATTCACTGTCGGCTCACTATTGAGCTGTGTGGGGGTCAGGATGACGCTGCAGCATGGCCTTCTCTTGGCACTGCCCAGGGCTGAGAGCTCAGGGCCTCTTGCAGCTGGTGTGGGGGCTGCAGGCCAGGCCTCGCCTCCCTCACGGGCCTCCTGCCTGTCTAGTCCCTCTCTGCCTTCTCCTGGGATCTAATCTCACCATCTTCCAGGGCCTGGTTCCCATGAGGCCTGGCCAGACCTCTTGTCTTTCTTCACCTTGTAACTTCATCTGCCCAGCTGGGCCTCCTCCTGTACCCAGGCAGGCTTGTCAGCTCCCAGGGCATGAAAGCAGTGACTGTGAAGGCCCAGCCCCTGAGCCTGCAGAGTCTTAAGTCCTGTGGCTTTGACACTTGCTGGGTGCACAGACCAGAGAGCACTGGGTGCCATTTGCCTCTGGGTGAGAATTCTGTGGGCTGCTGTAGAGGCAGTGGAACCTCCACCTCAGTGCGGTTCGGCCTTCGTCTTTTTGTGAGGGTGGTCCCATGCTCGGGACTCCTGAGGAATTCGTGCCATCAGAGGATAGCCAATGTGTCCCACCCTGAAAGCGCCTCACCTGTCTTCTGCTCTTGGCTGGCAAAGGTGGAGTTCAGGTGCTATAAGGGCAGCATACAGCCGCCCTCTCACAAGTGCCCTTCTCATAATTATCCCCCTCACAACTGCTCAGGACCAGTGTGAGCTGCTTAGGGCAGTGTAGCTCACCACAGCTGTCTCTCTCCAGTCAGAGTGTGGAGGCCCAGCCCGTCTCAGGCAGGATCCATTCTGAGGCACTGGGGACCCCCCAGGCCTAGCCAAGCACCTGCGCTACCCACCTTGCTTATCTCTGCCTGTCCCTGACAGACTCTCCCTCAGTGAACCCTCTGCATCTGAATCCAAGCCCCCACCACACACACACTCAGGCTCTGCTCCACCACAAGGGGTGACTCTAGGCCAGGCCAGGCTGCCCCGTCTCCAGCATCTCCACCTTCCTCCATTTTCAGGGTGGGCGTGGACCTGTCTCCACAAGCACAGACTCGGGCCCTCTCCCCATTGTCCCTCCTGTCTGAGAGGTTTTGTTTCTTCTGCTGATGTGGTGGGGCTCTCTTCCAAGGGCTCTTACAGGCTGGCCCGGGCCTCCCTGCCGGCCTTGTCTGCCAGAGGCCTCCCTCCCCAGCCTCAGCAAGAAAGCTCTGGCAAGGCGGGCCTTGTCTCCCTTCGGCCAGCATTTTCTGAGGTTTGGCTTGGCAGCCTTCCGCCCCGACCTTGCATGTCTTAATGAAGTTGATGAGGCTCCGTGCCAGGCCCCCACTAATGGGACAGCGAGAGTGCCTCTCAGGCTCCCAAATCTTTTGGCCTGCTTAGGTCAGGGAAGAGAAGTCAGGCAAGGGAGGAAACAAGAGATTTAGCAGTGCCAAAATGCTGTGACCTTGGGTGAGTCACACAGGTCACAGTCCCCTAGCAGTACAGGGTGACTCTGGGCTGGGTGGTCCCTTCAAGCTCCTTGCTGTACCCATTCATTGGAAAAGATTTATGGAGTACCAAATGCATGCCCGGAACTCTTGTAGGTCCTGAGGACAGGGCAGTGACAAGAGGCAAAGTTGCTGCCTCATGGAATGGAATGCCCCTAGTGAAGCAGGACGAGACGAGGAAAGATGTCTGTGTTTGTTGCCCTGGGTACAGAAGAGAGTCCGATGTTCTGATAAAAACATGCATTATATAATAACCACAGCATAGCACCAAGCATATCTGTCACCTCGAAACTCATCATTTCTCTGGTAAAAACATTCAAAATCCTCCCCACTGGCAATTTTGAAATCTATAAGACGCTACTGTACAGTCACCCTGCTCTGCAGCAGAACCCCAGGAGTTCTTTCCTCACTTCTGTCTCTTGGCACCTGTGGGTCAGCTTCTCCCCATCACACCCCACCCTCCTACCCCGTCTCGGGACACTGTTTGGTTCTGTTTCCACGAGAACAACGTTTTTGTATCTCATGTATGAGTGAGATTATTCAATATTTTCCCCTCTATGCCTGGCTTATTTCATTTAATATGTCCTCCAGGCTCCCCCCCCCGTTTGTTACGTATGACTGGAATGCCTTCCTTTTTGAGGCTGTGTAATATTCCAGTCCTTCATGTATCTATCTTCATGTATCTAATCATATTGTCTTTATCTGTTCCTTTACTGATGGGCATATAAGTTGATTCCATGTCCTGGCTGTTGTGAAGAATATTGTAATAAATGTTCTCATACAAAGTCTCTTGGCCATATTAATTTCATTCCCTGGATAAAACCCTTCAGTGGGATTGCTGGATATGGTATGTCTATTTTCCATTCTTTTAATGTATTTAGTACAGGATCTATAGGGTCTTACTACACAGATCAGAAATTTAGTGATCCTCCTGTTTTCACCCTCCCAAGTCCTGGAATTATAGACAAGCACCAGCTACCACACCTGAACTCGGTTCCCTGCTCAGTGCAGCCCTGGGGCGGGGCCAGCACGGAGCTAGTTCTCATTTTTTGAGAATGCTCCATACACTCTTTTCCATAAATGCTGTGCTAATTTACATTCCCTCAACAGTGTGCAAAGGTTCAAATCCTGGCTCTGCCCCTTCTTTTGTGACCTTAGATATGCAGCTAGATGTTTCTGCGTTGAAAACATCTTACCCAGAACGAGGGTAATAAGTATGCTTGGACTGAAGGATTGCTGGGAGGATGAAGGAGGTTAGAACTTGTACAGCCCTTAGAATAGCACCTACCCTATAGCAAGTGCTTGGTACAGGAGGCTTATGGGAAGTCCCAGTGTGCATTGGGTTTTACAGAGAGGGTGGAGACCTTGAGCACTTGCCTGAGGTAGCACAGCAAGGAGAGCTAAAAGAGAATTCAAAGAACCTCCAAGTGGTCTCGATCCAGTGTCAGGGGCTTCCCAACTTCCTTTAGTCCCTAGCATGGGGATAGGCCAAGTTGAGAAACTTCCAGCTTGGGAAAGCCCCCACCAGAGGTGTCTGACCAAGCACCATGTGCTCCTGCGCTGGTGTGGCTGGTCATGCTGTGCACACGTCTGAGATGTCCAGATGTGTGACTCCATGTCCAGGAGGATCAGGGAGAGCCAGATTCCACTATAGTGACAGAAATTAGAATAGTGTGGCTTTGAGCGATTGCTGGGAAGGAGACCCGAGGGGACACTCTGAGTGGTGAACATGTTCTGAGTCTTCATTGGGACGGTGGTTACGCTGATGTATTCATTTATTAAAAGGCATTGCACTGAAGGAACTTAGGACTCGTGCATTCTGTTGTGTGTAAATCAAACGTCCAGTACCACGGAAAATAATCAACACAAGCTCTCACTTATTGAGCACCAATGAACCATGCGTCAGCTACTGCTCCAGGTGCTTGCAGATGTCTGTCGTTGAACCCTCGAAGTTGCCCTCTGCTGCATGCCTGTGTACACCTGTGTGCTCCAGCCTGTGCGCAGGTGTATGGGGCTGCTCCGAGCAGGCTTATGAATGGATCAGAAAGCACATGCACATGGGCATATGGATTTGATCCCACGCCTGGGAGCCGAGGCAGCAGGTGGAAGGGTTCACGCACATTCGCAGTCGCCAGGCAGGTGTCTGCCAGCACTTACGGGCCTTGCCAGAGAGCACTAATGACCCACACTGCACGCAGCATGCCGACTGGCACTCAGCTGCTGACAGCATGTGCTGATTTGCGTGAACCCATCAAGCACTGTTATCAGAAAATAATGGCAGGGGATCTACAGCCAGCTGCCTGTGCCAGGAAGGGTGGGGATGCCTGGGCACCAGGCAATTAGCATCTCTAAAGGGTGTCTCAGCTGAATGGTGGCTAATTTGCAGACGTGGCCCCATCAGCCAAGCACAGCAGTTGCAAAGTAGGGAATGACAGGCCTCCCAGAGGACTTGTAAATCAGAGCTGAGGTTGGCTCTGAGTTTTGCCCTGGGAGGAGCTCACACTTTAAAGAGATGCAGCTCTTCTTAAGGGCATGAACAGAGTCTGCCTGCCCCCAGCAGCCCTGCTTCTGACGTCTCTTTCTGTCCCATTTGAAGACGGGTGCCTTCTGTGCTGGGGAAGACATGCAGGTTCACAGAGGGTAAACAGCTTGTCCTGGCTCAAACAGCCCGCTGCCCACCATGCCAGGAGCTCAGCCTGGGTCACCTGACGCACACAGCATCCAACAGCTTCCAGCTCACAGGTGGCTTTCATGTTTGTTTTGTGGCCTTTATTTCACCAATGCTCTCAAGTACTATTGTCTCCTTGGCATTTGCTCCTTAATTGGCTCTCTTTACATTTCAATGTTTATTTTATAAGGAACCTACCATGAGGAAAGCCAGGGTCAGTAGTCATAAATGGAAGGAGGGTGAGCAACCGTCCCCATCTGTGTTTGCAGGGGACTTGGGAATTCTTGCCTATGGAACTCCTGGAGCCCACTGCCCATGCAATGGGCAGATCCACAGACCACAAAAGTAACAGGTGGGGCAGGTAAGCACCTAGTGCAGCGAAGGCACATACTTGGGCAGTGTCCTGATGAGAATTCAGCCTTACATTCCTGATGACCTCAGCTCTCTCAGCCTCAGTTTTTTTGTTTCTGTGTTTGTTTTGTTTTGTTTTTGGTCTTTTTGAGACAGGGTCTCACTATGCAGTTCAGGCTGGCCTTGAGCTCATTTTTGTAGCCCAGGCTGGTCTTGAACTCTCACTGATCTTCCTGCCTCAGCCTCCCAAGTTCTGGGATTATAGCTGTGCGCCACCATGCCCGACTTCTCAGCCTCAGTTTTGCATCTGTAAAATGGGAACAACAAAACAGACCCTGCCTCCCAGCATGGCTATAGGACGAGATGACACAGTGGTGATACAGAACTATCATGCAGCACATGCAGTACATTTCTTTATTTTTTTCTTTTAATAAGAAATAATATTGAGACAGTTTCAAAACATGTTAGTAGGACAGCCACAATAATTGATACAATGCATATTGTTGTCTTCGTGGTAAGTACATTTCAATCCTCCCCTCTTTTTCCTTCTCAGAGCATCACTGGGGCTGTACAGCCGCCCTGCCAACTGCAGATCTCAGTCTCCATTTTCTGGGTTACACCACCTGGAATTAGCCTTGGTCTCTGAGCTTCAGTGTCCCCTGGTATAACATGACATTTGTAAAGAGGAGAGATATCTGAGAGCAGTGGTGCAAGTCCCCGTGATCTTAACCACCTAGTGCTTTCTCCCAGCCCCCAGCTGCGCCCCCCTGCTCCTCTGGGCTCCCCAGAGTTCTGAGGAAGCCAAGCTCACTCCTGCCCTGGGCACACTCCAGCCACCGAGGTGTTCAGAGTGGGCATGTGACTGAGCTAGGCCCCGACTGAGCTCTGAGAGGCTGGCCGGGGATGCCGGGAGCTCTGCTTCCTTCTGTGTGGCATATGTCGTGTGAGTGTGAGGCCTGGACTTGCTGCAGCCAAGCACGGCAGCTGCAAAGTAGGGAATGACAGGCTTCCCTGAGGACTTATAAATCAGGACTGCTGTTGGGGTTCCGCCTGTTGAGCTAGCCGTGGAGGACAAGCATCAGCACTAGATGGCCCTCCCCGCAACCCAGGGCCAGACTCTGCCTGGACTTTTCTGCTACACCATCCAGTAAGCGTGGCAGTTTCGTTGGGCTGTTTTGTGCAGCCCCAATACATCCCAACAACCCTACCTCCATTCCCAAAGACTTCCCCAGTTTTAAGCCCCATCATGACCATTGCAAATAGGTACTGGCTTTCTTCCCATCCAGAGATGAGAAAACTCAGGTTCAGAGAAGGGAGATGACTTGTCCAAAATCAGAGAGTGTTGGCACTGGAATTTCAACTTGGAAGTGTCTTACATTCTTTCCACCACACTATCTGGCATCTATCTCTGGGCAGGTGAGAGGGGGGACACCAGTAACCATTAATACCAAACTCCAGTAATGATTGGGCCAGGGAAGACCACTCTCAAAATTTCAGTGCCTAGAAGGTACTAGGAGAACCTTCTAGCATGAGATGGCTCAACCCTCCATCTCATGGGTGGGGAAACTGAGGATGAGAGGAGAGAAGAACTGAGGGAGCAGAAGAGAGGGGGAGCCCAGCCAGCCTCAGCCAAAGGAGGTGGCTCCTGGAAGGGGGAGCAATCCACTGTTCCGTCCTGCCTGGGGGGCCCCTTCTTGTAAAACTTCATGCCGTTTTAGGAAGTGGTGCCTTCTCTGGGCTCATGTAAGAAATAGATAAGGCTGTCTCCGGGTCTGGCCAATCAGAGTTGTGCAGTCCCCTGGCAATGACTGGCTCAGGTTACCATGTGATCCAGATCAAGTCAATCATAGTGAATCCTGAGAGTGTCCCTCCAACCTTATCCAAACCCAGTATTTATGTGATGCAATCAAAATATACAGTAAGGGCAAGTGAGCTAGCTCAGAGATCTAAGAGCCTGCCTGGAAAACCCAAGGACCTGGTTTTGATCCCCTGCACCATATGCCATGCCGACCCTGCCCCCAGGCATGCTGAGCTGGCCACCAAGAGAAAGTGTGGAGGTGCATGCCTGTAATCGCAGTACTGGGAAGGCTGAGACAGGAGGATCACTAGGGTCTGAGCTGCACAGTGAGACCTGCACCAAAATAAATAAATAAATAACAAAATATACAGTAAGTGTTTAAATTTTAAAAATGCATCACAGTAAAAGATACCTTGGCATTAATCCCCCTCAGAATATTGGCCCTTGTTTTAAATGTACTTATTCCATTTTTCTTGCCACTTTGTGCAGCAGTTGTGGAAGTCCTTGTTCATAAGTGTCTTTTGTGGGGCCAGCAACGTAGTTCACAGAACTAAAGTGCCTGCTTAGGCAAGCTAGGCAAACTCAGGGACCGTGGTTTGATCCCTGGCACCACATGCCATGCCAGCCCTGCCCCTAGAGTGGGCTGAGCCAGCCACAGAGTTCAGGCATAGTGGTGCATGCCTGTAATCCCCACGCTGGAGAGGCTGAAAGCAGGAGGATCACCATGAGTCTGAGCTGTGTAGAGAGACCCTGTAACAACCAAATACATTGGGGCTGGCCAGATAACTCAGCAGATTAAAGTGCCTGCTTCGGCAGATGTAGGGAGCTGGGTTTGGTTCCCGGCCTGCTGTGCCGGCCCCACTGCTGGGGTACACTGAGATGGAGGCTGAGACTGAGTGTGGTAGTGCATGCCTATAATCCCAGCGCTTAGAAGGCTGAAAACAGAAGGATCACTGCAAGTCTAATTTGTGTAGTGAGACCCTGTAGACCCTGCACTACCCATAAAAAATACATAAATAAAATAAAACAACCAAATACTACTTTTTTTAACAAGTATCTTTTGTTCTACTTTTGTGGCTACCTTAATGTCCTGAATCAATTAAAAATATTTCTAGCAATTTGTCTCAAAGAGAAAAAAATTATGCTATGTCCTCATCCATTGTGCTCATAAGATCTGACTCCATGGAAATGGTGGTTCTTCCTCAAAGTCAAAAGGACTATGAAAAATAAACAGTTTGAAGCAATTTAGGCCTCTGAGGCAGCCCCTATAGAGCAAGAAGAGACACGACAGAGGACATTCAGAGCTGCCTCAGAAAGCAGCAGAACAATGAGATCAAGAGGGAAAACTTCTCCAGGAGGATTAATGGCAGGGCCTTTTGTTGTGGTATATTATTGTTAAACACTATTGTAGTTTTCGATCATCCCTTATAATCCAAGTACAGAGCTTTGCGGGCCACCATAGCCAGCTAGAATTCAGCTTTAAACGTATCTTCCAGGTGGTCATCTCAACCTGGGTTTTCAGGGTCATCCTGATTTTAAATGAAAGCCCCATCTCTAAGAACCACCTGAGTCCCTGCAAACACAGATGGGGACGGTTGCTCACCCTCCTTCCATTTATGACTACTGACCCTGGCTTTCCTCATGGTAGGTTCCTTATAAAATAAACATTGAAATGTAAAGAGAGCCAATTAAGGAGCAAATGCCAAGGAGACAATAGTACTTGAGAGCTTTGGTGAAATAAAGGCCACAAAACAAACATGAAAGCCACCTGTGAGCTGGAAGCTGTTGGATGCTGTGTGCGTCAGGTGACCCAGGCTGAGCTCCTGGCATGGTGGGCAGCGGGCTGTTTGAGCCAGGATAAGTTGTTTACCCTCTGTGAACCTGCATGTCCTCCCCGCAGCACAGAAGCACCCATCTTCAAATGGGACAGAAAGAGATGTCAGAAGCAGGGCTGCTGGGGACAGACAGGCCACTAGAAGTGGTCTGTTTTTAAGGTGGGAAAGCGTCTGGAGTTTTGCCTTGTTCTTTCTTTTGTCAGCTACCCCTTCTTTACCTCAACCCTTTTTCTGGCCTGGCAGCTCCACCCTGGGAGCCTTGACTCTTTCAGGTTCCTAGCACTAGACAGGGAGGACTCGCTGCAGAAGCCAGGCCTTTGTCTCTCTGGGCTCAGCATTCAGCCCCAGTCCCAGCTGCCCCCTCGCAGGCCCCTCCCCAGCACTGGTTGTGTGCCAGTGTTCGAGCTGCTGCAGGCCTGGCCAGGCTCGAAAAAGGAATTATTTCTGTCTCCTGCATAGTTCTTAGCCTAATTCCCAAAATGGGAAATAGGCCTGGGCGGACCTCCCAACCCCCCGCTCCTGTGGAAGAGGAAAGGGACCTCTTGCTCAGCTGGGAGGCAGGAGGGGCCCAGGCCAATGACCCCACCCTCCTAGACGGGCAGGCACACTGCAAGAGAAGGGGGTGACTCCTGGACAGGGTGGCTGGTGAGGATAGAGAGGTTGGGCACCTGCGTGGGCACCACCAGCTAAGAAGAGACCAGGAGAGAGGAGAAGGAGACTGCCCCCGCCTGTTGCCGGCAGCTGTCCAGCCCGACTGCTTTCCCAGGCTGCTAAGGCGGCTTCTCCTCCTCCCCTCCTAGGGCACTTTTCCCGACTGTGTAGAGACTGGGTCAGGGTCTGCAGAACAGTATTGAGAACCCCAGGGGTTCTGTGAGCTCAACTCCATCTGCCTCCTTTCCTGGCATCACTCGTTCCCTCCCCCCCAACTCCTGATCCTGTCCTGCCAGGGTCAAAGGCCAGAGGGAGTCTAATCCTGGCTGTGTGGCTTGTCCAGTACAGCTGGGTCACTGTCTGGCCCCACATCTAACTAAAAGCTTCCCAGTTGGTCAGTGGATACAGAACTGACAGACAGCACCGTGGTTCAGGCCTGCGACTCCCTGGAGGCCTGGCTGTCCGTCTGTCTGTCTGTCCACCTGGTTGTGGTAGCTAACTAGTCAGGCACACCACACATTGGCATTCTGTTGGTCTCCTTGTTCGCATGCCTTTCTCAGAGTCTGTCTGACTCTGTGTGTCTGATTAGCTGGACAAGTGATGATCAGCCTGTCTACCTGTCTGTCTGTCTGTCTGTCTGTCTGCCTGCCTGCCTGCCTGACAATCTGTTTGGTCTTCTGGAGTATTTGGCTGGTTCTAATTAGGTGAGTAGAGAAGCCTAGTTGTTACTCCCTACCTGATTCTCAGGCTAGAGCTGACTGACAAGACGACTCACCACCTGTTCGGCTCAGTGAGCGTCTGCCATATCTCCCTGGGCTGACTGACCAGCCATTAGTCTGTCCGCCTGGTTGTTTGACTGTGTGCTTGATCAAATGCTGACCACCTGCCTTTCTGGGTCTGAATGGCAGGATGGCTGACCTACCTCAGTTGTTTTCCGCCTTCCAGTCTAACTAGCTCAGTGGATATCAGGCCCTTGACTCCCGGAACTAGGACACAGGCTGTCAGGGGGTTGGTAGGGACTGGTTGCTGAGTCTGAAACATCCACCCAACCTCTTCCTGAGGAGCCCCTGGCCCCAGTCATGGAGGCTGCTGGTTGCCTATTCTTGGTGGCTTCACACATTGGCCCCTCACATGCAGGTTGGGAGGAAGCCACATGCCCTGTCCCATACCCCACTTCTGTCTTCTGGGGCCCTAAGGGGAAACACCAATCCTCAGGGAAACCACAGGATACTGTCCGCATCTGGCAGGCCCTGCTGAGCCGTCCATCCTTGGAAGCACCGTGGGGAACTCTTTCAAAATTTCCACGGGACACAGATGAAGTCCAGGTCACGGGCGGATGGATGGATCTAGGGGCAGCCAACTGTTGTCAGAGGACGAGCCCCTCTGTCGGCATCAGCAGCCTCCACAGCCCCTGGCGGGAGACCAGCTGAGGGACAGTGAGTAATGCTTTTTGGAGGGAGGGAAGGAGGAAGGGAGGGAGGCACTGTCCCCGCCCACCAGCAGCACTTCCTCCTGGTAATAGAATTCTCTCCCGCCGCTGCGTGCCTCCCCTGACCTCCCTTCCTTAGAGATAGCGCTCTGCGGATGAATTTTTCTTCAGCAGAAATACGTGCAGCCAGCAAAGGAGACAGGATGGGCGGAGAGATACAGGAGGCATCTAGTAGCCTCCAGATGGGAAACGGCCTCTCAGAATTTGGGCTGCAACCAAGCCGTGCCCTTCCTGCCTTTCCCAGGGCAACCAGCCTCTTCATTGGCCCTGAAGCATGGCAGACCAGCATGGCCTGCACAGGCTGGCAGACTGGCTGATCTGGGCTCTAGGGTGAGGTGAGAAGGGGCCTCTGGGAGCTCTCTATGTCTGACAGGGGCTAGCAGTTCTCAGAGACAGCAGAGCAGTATCTGAGGACAAGGGGAAGCTCAGCGTATGCCCAGGGCCAGGACTCAGTGACTAGAGTCAAAAACCAGTATGTGACTGAGGTCATGGCTGTCCCCTGGGACGCCAGGTTATACCTGCTTCTGTGTCCAGGACCAGGGATCAGTCAGTGATGTGGGTCTGGGGATGGGGCTGGTGTAGCATGTGGTACTGTGGATCAAACCACAGTCCCTGTGGTTGCTTAAGCTTGCCTAAGCAGGCACTTTAGACCGCTGAGCTATCTCGCCAGCCCAGTGATGTGGGTCTGGACTCAGTGCATGTCCAGGATCAGTCTAAGCTTGGAGTCAGAGTCAACCAGGCCAGGCTCAGGGCCACAGTACATGCAGGTTCAGCCACGACAAGGATCTCAGTGACCTAAGACTATACCTTGGATTGAGGCACTATCAGGCATCAGTGTGTGTCTGGGGTTAGGATCAGCCCAGGAACAGTGCCAAGAAATCCATGGCCAGGATGCAATTCAAGGAGATCGGGGTTAAGGCCCAGCTTGTGGCTCCTTCAGAGGCCAGAGGTTGATTGTCCTGATGGACCCATGTGCACCAGTCTGGCTCCTGCTCACCTGCCCCCCTCTGTCTGAGCCCTGAGGATGAGCCCAGAGCACCAGGGAGCCCTCAGAATGAGTGAAGATGGGTATGTTTTTCTGGAGGTGGGACCAGAGGATGACAAGCATGGGCTCGGAGGCAGAGGTCTGTCCTTGATGAGCAAAAGGCGTAGAAGGGGAAGACAGTCACAGAAAGAGGAGGTCCCGGTGTGGGATGGATGCAGAACGCTTGGGTCTGAGTCCTGGTTCTGCCACTTACTGGCTCTTTGACCTTGGGCAAGTTAACCCTCTGCTCTGGGTCTTGATTTTTCTCCCCTATGGCATGGGGGTTGTTTTAGTTACTTTTTGCTCGTTGCTGGGACAAATACCCGACACTCAAAATGAAGGAAGGAAAGGTTTATTTAGCTCACAGTTTGTGAAGGTTTCAGTCCATATTCGGTTGGCCCAAGGCTGAGTGGAGCAGGGCGGAGAGCATCCAGTTCAAGGCGGCAGAACAGCAGCAAAATGGTGGCAGAGGCAGCCAACCAAACAGGGCAGCAGAGCAGCGGCAACAGCCCGACTCTGTCTCTCTGTCTTTCTTTATATTACATGCAGGCTCTCTGCCTTAGCCCCCGCCTTAGGCTACACCCATAATCCCAGAAGTACTTCCACCCATAATCCCACCAGTACTAAAACCCATAATCCCAGGGATCACTGATCAAGTCTCAAACTCTAGAAGTCTCCGCCCAGTGACTACATGAGGCTTTGGGGGGACAACTAGACATAAACCACAACAGGGGTAAAAATAGGAAAGGCTGAAGAAGTGAGCAGGTGTAAGTGCTTAGAGCAAGCCTGGTCAGTCCTTTCCAGCTGCTCATAGGAATTCCACAGAGAGGCCAACCTGGTGCAGAGCAGGTTGGAAGTTGGGTGTAGGGGGAAAGGCTGGAGCCGAGGCTTCTGTCCCCAGGCCAAGCAGACACCAGCAGGTCTCCCCTCTCCTCGGCTCTGGATGCCTAAGGACATCTGCAGTCACCTCTCCATTGTCCGTGTGTCCCTTTCTTCTGTCACCATCACCCTGGAGGGCAGTAGGTGCTCAATAAAATAAACCCATGATAATAACAAAGCCCCCACTTTCCCAGGCCAGGCACAGTTTCTGGCCTCCCTCTCACTTTTTGATCAAGCCTTTGGAAGACTGATGCTTAGGATGGATGTACACACAGGGCTGGACTAATTCAAACAGTGCCGAAGAGGGGGAGACCATAGAGACTTCTCCCACATCTCTAGGCTCAGGGCTCAGGAGAAAGCTTTTTTTTTAAAACACATCTTCACAGAATCTTTGTGTTTGTATATCCATAGTCCTGTTCCACCAGCTCTGTGGAAATAAATATTTTTTGTTTGTTTTATGCACTGCTTTGTTCTCACCACGTGGTGAGCACCTAGAAAGTCGCAGACACTAGGTAGGTAGGACTTACATCAGGCATGCTGTTCTGTTCCTCATCAAACGCTCAGGAGCTGAGAACCCTCAGAAATCTTTCCATGTCATTTTAATGGTAGCATCATCTTCGGTGCTGTGGATGGACCGCAGTGATCAGCTTAACCCTCCATCGAGGTGGCTTCCAGCTACATTTTCCTTTGGCCCTAGTGGTGATTGCTTGCCTGAGCTTCACGTCTCGATTCTGCAAGGGTCATCACTCATTTTGGCTGAGGAGGCCGCGTCTCAGAGAGGGGAAGGCACTTGCCTGAGGTCACACAGCCAATCTCCAAACCTACCCTCCCGCCCAAGTCTTCCCTTTGCTGCCCACTGGGGCCCTTCACTGCATTAGTCTATTGCCATCCTTGGGGAAAGTTACCTTGTGATAGTTCTGTCACTTGTCCTGGGCATAGCTTTTTGCCAGGTCTGGGACATTGGTCAGTGTCTCTAGTAGCCTGAGCCATATTCGAGAGGTCTTGGATGGACCCAGAATCCGTTCCTCCAGAGCTGTGTTGAAACAATGATTCTCCATTGGGGGGGTCATCCCCCCACCACAGCAGCATCTAGTAGGAGGAGGCCAGGGATGCTGGTGAACATGTTATAAGACAGTCAGCAACTGAGCTCTGGACCCAGGCTGTCAACAGCCCTGGCTTTGGGACATAATGTGCAAGGGGCACTGACCCTGGGCCTGGCCTTTCTGGGGCCAAATTGCAGCTAAGTGACTTTGGGTGAGCTGTTTGACCTCTCTGTGCCTCTGTTTTCCTATCTGTGAAATGGGAAGAGGACTCACCCCTCTCTGCCAAATGACTGCGTGGAGCACCTTGGAAAGTGCTTATACCTGGAATCTGCCAGGGGAAAGCGGGTGTTGGGAGCTGGGAATTGGACTCCACAAAAGGCAGAACGGTGACCAACCCCTGCTCTCGCAGCTGCCTTCCCCAGGGAGCAGGACCTCGGTCTACAGACAAAAATAGAACCCTCAGAGGCAGCAGCCTTTGCTCAGTCAGAAAAAGAGGAAAATACCCTTGGAAGACAGTGTCTATTTTGGGGTCTGAAAAGCAGCTTCCAGGAGACACTCAGAGATGGAGATTTCTAAGACATTGAGCACTGAAGGATCTTAGAGACCAGTGACTCCAAGCCTTTGGTTCAACAGATGGGGAGACTGAGGAGATGAGATGGGGAAGGGGCAGGACTTGCAGATCTGAGCATGGAAACAGCCTGAGACCAACCCCGACCTTTCTGAGGCTCAGCACAGGACCTGGTTGTGCTAGCTCCTCCCTCCGTGCTGAGAGCACTGGCAAGCAGCCTGCTGGGGAAGCAGCCAGCGGGCAGGCCCTGGTTCACACCCTGTTCCACCTGCCAGTACCTCAGGCAGGCTGGGTTCCACTCCCAGAGCATCAGTAAAGTAGTTGATGGCTCATAATCGCAGGGTCAGAGCGAAGCTGCTGGCCTTGCTTGCGCATTACTGGGGGGATGCAAGCCGGTCAGACCCCTTTGTGGGACAACCTGATGGCATCTAAGAGCACCTAGAAAGCGCTGTCAGCAGACCTCCTTGCGTAGATGCACGCAAGGCCTCTGACATACCACTGAGTTTCCAGCAGCTCTGTGTGAGCTGATTTGTAGCAGCCTGCAAGATATCTCATTAAATGAACACCTAAGATTCTGAGGAGTGGGTGTGGGATATGCCATCACTCCTGTGGGAAAGAAGCAATATGGATACATAGAAGTGTGAAGGTGGTCACAGCACATCTGCCAAGAAGGCAGGCAGCTGGAGGGATCAGGGAACCTAAGGAAAGATGCAAGTGATGGCAAGGCCAGAGCTGGGCAGCCCAGCACAGACACAGCTGCTTAGGAACTTGGGCAGTGCCCTTCTTCCTGCTCTCCCATTCTGGGTATGTGACTTTAATTCACATGGTCTGGAATCCACTGCTTCACCTCCAGACATGAAGTCCATAGTCCATGAAAGAAAGAATAAAGAAAATAAAGAGTAAAAGGAAAAATACAATGACAGAGGTCTTTGCTTTGGAGCACTTGGATTCTTCAAAAGAACAGAAAAGAATACCCTCCTAGGACTTCCACACACATCTTATTGGACAGAGCCGAGTCACATGGTTGTTCTTAGCTGCAAGGGAGTCTGGGAACATGAGTGTTTTTATCTGGGCACTTTGCTACCTGAACAAAATCAAGGTTCAGTTCAAAGCGGAGGGTGGATGTTGGTCAGGCCCCTAGCTGAGTCCGCCATTCATAGCCTAGCTCTGGAAGGTCTATAAAACACTGAGAGACATGGTTGTCCCTTGGCCAGAGTACTGGAGACAGGAGGGCAATCTCTGTTTTAACTGCATGCCCTTTTGTATTTTCTAACTCTTCAAATTATATGGATATATTACAAATAACATAACTTACAAAACTATGTGGTCTTTTTCTTTTAATAAGAAATAACAATGTGAATTTTCAAAAACACATTAGTAGTGCAACCCAATAATTGATACAATCAATGCATGTTATTGTTCTCGTAGTAAGTTATACAGAGCGCAGGTTGTAGACTTGATAATTTTTCTAATCATTGTTGTTGCAAAAGATTCTTCTCACTGAACTAAGAGAATACATAGTCCAGGATTCCATAATCGCAATGGCTTATTGGCATAATGGGCAATGTTGGAAGCTGCTGATTTAAGCCTTTTACAGCTCAGCATACTAATCTAGCTTTATGTTTTATGCTTGGGGGGGGTGTTGGTTTGTTTTTGAGACAATCTCACTCTGTAACTCAGACTGATCTTAAATTTACTGTGTAGCACAGGCTGGCCTCGAACTCACAGCAATCCCCCTAACTGCTGGCATTACAGGCGTGTGCCACCATGTCTAGCAAAAAATATGCAATTTGTAAAAGAGTGACACATGCAAAGTACTCAGAACATAACCGGCACTCAGCAAAACAGGCTTTGCTTCATGTCTCACCTGGCTTCTCATCAGATGAGCCTTGAGCCTTCTGTCCCCTGAATGCGGTCACCTCACGCCTATTTCTTGGTCTCCCTGTTTTGCTTTCTCCTGGAGGGTGATGAGGTGCAGGTAAGGCACATCTGTCAGCAGCTGGTGGGAGAGTTGCTCCCAAGCCCTCTGAGTTAATAAACAGGTGGCTTCCCAAGAGCTCTTGAAATGGGAGCTCTCAAAATGTGCGGTGTGGGTGGGTGGGGCCAGTGCTTTCAAAAAAAAAAAAAAAAAAATGAGCTCCCGGATGTCTCTGACCGAACCCCCATGACACTAAGACCACCCCACAGAAAGCCCGAGCCCAGTGCCTGCCCCTGTTCGAGTGCTCCTGCAAATGGGAGCTCAGTGGCCCCGACGGCTTCCCTGCCAGCCTCATCCCTGTTGCACAGCCAGAGAAAGCACGGTTTTGCAAAATCCTCCAGAATCGCTTGCTCAGTGTGGTTGGCTTTCCCTTGTCAGTGGATGGTGGAGGCTGAGATAGGACGCAGGTGGTCCAGGATGCTTGGCCACAGAGCTGGAGGCAGCGAGGCCCCTCCACAGGCATTTGCAGAGCTTCAGGGAGGGGCTGTGGATCTGGGGTGGGGCTTGTGAGTTGTGGAACGATTCAGAGGCTAAGGGGTGGGAAGAGCCCATCTCAGCTGATAGCTGCCTTAAGTTCCGTAACAATGAAGATCGCTGAGCACCTCCGGGTTGTGGGATGTGGAGGTGAGACTGCGGATGGGAGGGTCTCAGCACTTACCCGCGTCTGACCGCTCTGCTCTCCCGCACTAACCCCTCCCTGGGCCAAGCCCCGCTCCTCTTGCACCTGGTCTATTTCAGTCACCTCCATGGTGCCTCCAGACTGGCATCCTGCCACCCTCTACCCTCTATGCGTTCTCTACCTGCAGGCCCAGGGACCCTCCAACAGAGCACACATCCCATTGCTCCAAGCCGCTCCCAAGGCTCCCACTGCACTCAGAATAAAGTCACAGTTTCACTGAGGCCTAACCAGCTGTCCACAATCTGTTCCCCAGCCCCCTGTCCTGCTCCAGTGGCTCCTTCAAGGCCAGCTCCCTCCCTGGCTTACTGCTCCTGCCCCAGGACCTTTGCACTTGCCATTTCTCTTGTGCTTCCCCCTCTTCTTCAAATGTCACCTCCTTTAGAGGCGACACACTTCATGAGCCACAAGGCCTCTGCGTTAACATCAAAAGCTGCTCCGTCCCTTTCTATCACTGTGTTCCCTGCCTGTTATATTTTCTTATCACAAATCAAATTACACTTTGATCTGTCCCCGGTGAATCTGTTAGTTTCCGCAGACAACAGAGATTTTGTGTTGCTGTCCCATCTCATAACAGATGCTCCATAAATGTATTTTATTTCCCTTTTTTGCAATATTTTATATAAAATATAAATTTATAGAAGGGTTTTATTGAGTTTTTAGGTGTACACTTAACCATTTATTGATTGTAATTTTTTTTTTTGGCTGGACTGGGGTTCGAACTCATGAGCTTGTACTTGCCAGGAAGGCACTTAAACACTTAGCCATTTAAAGTGTGCAGTTTAAGGGCCAGGCAGATAGTTCAGTGGATTAAAGAACCAGTTTAGGCAGACTCAAGGACCAGGGCTCGATCCCCACCACACCATGCTGGCCCCGCCCCCAGTGGCTGAGACTGAGACTGAGACTGGGCGTGGTGGTGCACACCTACAATTCCAGCACTTGGGATACTGAAAATAGAGGGATCACTACAAGTCTGATCTGTGTAGTGAGATCCTGTAGACCCTGTACTAAATACATAAAAAAGTAAAGTGTACAATTTAATAGCTTTTTGTAAATACAGAGTGGTACAAATAGCGCCATGTTTGATTATAGGACATTTCCATCACCCCTACAAGAGATCCGAGCAGTCTCCCTATCATAGCAACCCCATCGCAGCCCCTGGCAACCACTAACCTACTTTCTGTCTTTGTGAATTTGTTTGTCTGTTCACTCCGTGTAGATAGAATCAAACGATACATGGGCTTCAGGGTCTGGCTTTTTCCGCTGCTGTCGCTGAGGTGCATCAAGGCTGTAGCGGGTGTTCCTCCTACTCTGCTCCTTTTACGGTTAAATGTCATTTCACTGTGTAGACACGTCGCATCTTGTTACCCATCCGTCAGCTGGCTGCAGGAGTTGTCCATCACTTTGGCTTACTGCAGTGCTGCTGCGCACCTTTGTATACAAAGCTGAGTGTGTACCTATATTTTTGTTTCTTCTCCGTGCACATCCGGGAGTAGACTTGCTGGTCACATGATAACTGTTTTCACCTTTAGAGCAGTAGGGGTGGACCTGTGACTCCTAGGCCTCAGCAGGCCGTTTGTACCATTGATTGTTCCATATTCAACATCTGGACACCAAGCCTTGGAGAGGCTCTTTCTCTGCCATCTTCCCGGAAGTCCTCATTGAAAGTTCTAGAAGTCCCCCCCCCCCACCATCATTGCTTTAGAGGAGCTGCAGGACTGTTCTCCAGAGTGACCTCCCACCAGCTTATGGGAGGTTCTGGTTCCCCAACCTTGGGCTAGCGGCCCTGCAGTCTGAGCCAGCGCCCTGGCAGTGCTACTGCCATGGAGCCGTATTTCCTATGATTCTGCCTGGTGTGCTTCCTTGATAGCTTGCTGTAACCATTTCTGGAAAGGGCAAGTTGAGTAATGTGGTGTAGGTGAGGGTCACGGGGGGTGGGGGGGCTCACCAGGGGTGTTTATGACTGAGACCCCTCACCTGGCTCCGGGATAGGACAAGGCTAAGGCCTAGAGCCTGGGCACAGGCCAGGCAGCCCCCAGCTCTGCCAGCTCTTTTAGCTGACTTAGCCGATGGGCACCAGCTCAGGATACCTTCAGCCCAGCCCAGGCTGCTGACACAGGCTCTGCTGATCCAGCCTCACTGAGTCCCTACTGTGTCCCGCTTCCTCTTGAGCAAATGACTTTACTACCTCGAGTTGCCTTTGCAGGTGACCCCTCACTAGTGTCCTCACTGGCCTTTGTAGGGGCTACTGTCACCTCCCTTGCACATTCAGGGAAAGGTGGCTCAGAGAGGTGATGTGCTGGCCTAGGAGGAGCAGCAGGAAGACCTGTGTGTTCCTCTCGCACACTCTTGAAAGCCCTGGCTACCTCTAAGGTCCGCCCTAACTGGATCAAGGCCACCCACTCAGAGCTCTCCCTGCACTGGGGAGAGATGAAGTTTCTAGAAGTCAGGAAAGCAGTGACAGCACTCGCAGCCCTAGGCACTTCTGTCATGTTTCAAGATACCACTTGAAATCTTTTACCTACATCAGCGGGTGGGGCAACCTGAGGAGGCTGCTCTCTCAGAGAAGGCAAATCATACCATTGTTTGATCCTTGGATTAAAAAAAAAAGGAGCCATGTAAATAGCTGCAGGGAACGGGCACCAGAAGTACGAGCAGTAAGTGCAAAGGTCCTGGGGTAGAATCCAGTTGGTAGAGTCTAGAAAGGGTGAGGAGGCCATTGTACTGGTGGGGGCAGGCCAAGAGAAGGTGCCAGAGGTGGGGCCGATGGGGTGGGGAGCAGAGGAAATTCCTCTTTGCAGGTGGGCATAGGGTAGTGGCAGATCTCAGGTATCCATACCAGCCCTGTCTCTTCTGGTCTCTCTGGCCCAGTCTCAGGCCTCCTCAGGGTCTGTGGGTCTCTTCTGCAGAAGCCAAGTTGGTGCCCCTCCCCCAGCCCAACACCAACCTCACTGAGTCCCTACTGTCAGACTTCCTCTTGAACAAATGACTTTGCTACTCTGTGCCTCAGCTTCTTCACCTGCCTCCCAGAGCTAATAAAAGGATTCACCTCAGACGGCAGCTGTGGGCCAAGACAGAGCCAGTGCTCAGAATGGCACTAGGGAGTGCTTAATAGATTTTACTTTTCCTCCTGGCCCGCTGAAATTGACAGGGGCAAAGGTGCTAATGGCATAATTCATTCTGTCTGAGGAAAACTGGAGGTGGGAGGGGGCCTAGAGTTAAGCCTACCCAGGGATGATGCCACCTTCCAACAGCAAGCCAACAGCAGGCACAGTCACGGGTATGGCCTGTGTGACACCACCAGGCTCAGGGAGGCCTATGTTCTATCGGAGTACCTTCGGCCACCATCTTGGAATCCATAATGGCTGGGGACCCACGTTCTCTTTCTTTCTTTCTTTCTTTTGAGGACCAGGGTTCAAACTCACAACCTTGCACTTGCCAGGCAGGCACTTGTGCCATGGAGCTATCTCCCCAGCCACCATCCCCCCACGTTCTTAATGTGACTGAGAGCTGAAAGCTGTGTCCGGTCTGGGCTGGCCAAGTACACAGAGGTCCCTCTTGGCAGAGCTGGTCACCATGGCTGCATCCTTCCTGTCAGAATTCAGAGACATCATTTTATTTATCTGGCTTTATCAAGCGTCTTGTGAGTTTTCTCAGAGGCTCAGGAAGAACATTTACCCCACTGAGGAACAGAAGAGCCCAGAGGTAGGGCAAGAGGAGCTTCATTACGGTGCATCTAGCCTGGGATGCGGGGGATGCATCACCTGGGACTCTACCCAAGGAGATCTTCCCATAAACCACAGCTCCATCTCCCAGGATCCCAGAACCTCCTGGAAGAAGAAAGGAAATAACTAACTGAACCACCACTGTGGCTGCAGAGCTCCCTGATGTTATTTCCCCTGGTCCTGCTTGGGGAACCATCACCATTATTATTAGCTCCTTCTGCAGAGAAATGGAGCTTCAGTCCGGCAGCGCTAATTGCTAACAGTGCCCTGGTTGGTGGGAGGAAGGGCAGGAAATGGAGGCAACGTGGGCAGAAAGCAGGGCCAAGGATGGATCTCGGGGCCTTGGGCGCTTTTATCTTCCTCCATAACAACATGAAACATGATATGTTATGGCTGTAGTAGTATAAAGATGAATAGAGCAGTATTACATACTAAAACTAGCTCGAAAGTTTGAACGTAAAAGAAATTGAGGTCAAGTGTGGTGGCATGTACCAACACTCTGGGAGGCTGAAACGGGAGGACCACAAGTTTAGTCCCAGCCTAGGCAATTTAACAACTCTCAAGACCTTGTCTTAATGTTCTGAAGAGGTGCCCAGGGATATGACTCAGTGTGAAGATCTTGGGTCCAGTCTTCACTACTGCAAGAAAGAAGAAAATGAAGGAAGGAAAGAAGGAAAAATATTAAAACTTCATGGGTTGGGCATGGTCGTGCATGCCGATAGTGGCGGCATCTAGGAGGCCGAGGCAGGAGTATCACTGCAAGTCTGAGGCCAGCCTAGGCCACATAGTAAATCCAAGGTCAGTCTGAACTAAATAATGAGGCTTTGTCCCCAAAACCAAAAGACAAATCTGGGACCTTCCAGCCTCTGCGTTTATTGTGATGAATGGCAGCAGAAGGGAGAGGAGGAGGAGGAGTGGAAGGAAGGCGGAGGGAAGAGAAGGGAAAGGCATGAGGGCGAGGCCGCTGGGCACATACCTGCAGTCCCGGGTTGTGGGCGGTGAGAGGCGTGGGAGCTCAAGCCCAGCATGGGTAATTGAGCAAGACCTGGCCTCAAAACTGAATGCGCCAGCAGGAAGCAGCCGCACCTCCCACCTTGTCCTGTGCCCTTAGCTGGAGCAGTGCACCTCTTGGTGCCACCTCCCCAAGATACCCTCTCCGCACCTGCTCAGCCTCTCTCCCACTCCTGCCTGCACCTGGTGACCTCAGCAGCTGCACAGCCCCCAGGTGACTCGCCCTAGCTAAAGCGGGCCACTGTCAGGTGCGCTCCTAGGCCCATCCCCGCCTGGCTTCCCACTCTGGACCTGTCCTTTCTAATTTATGTCGTCCCTTTAGCGGGCCACACGTGGCATGCAGCCAGTGGCGCTGTTACCTTTTGCTGTCATTAATGTAGCTATTTACTCCAAGGAAAATGACCTTAATTTACAAGGCATTATAACTAATACCAGATGATTGCAGTCATTAATATTTATGGGCTGACACTTGCGGGAGGGGCTGGGTGCTAATTGGCAGTCCTCTTGGTGCCTCTCCTCTCAGTGAGGCTTCTGATCCCCGCTGTCTGGTTTCAGCTTCTTACTTTCAAAGGGAAATGTCGCCCCAGGTCTTCCCTCCTTTGGGGCTGATTTCATTCTTTTCTTCAGAGTCTGAAAGCAACCTAAAGAAAGGTGCCAGGTGCAATGGAGGCTACAACATTTAGGAAAAGGATAGGGCCCTCACCGAGGAATGCTCGGCTGAGTGGAGTCCCAGGGAGGACTAGCCTGGGCTTTTGCCTGAGAAAGAAGAGGGAAGGAAGGCATCAGGGATGTGTATGTTTGCCTCCCCCCCCAAAAAAAAGAGAGAGAGAGAGCCCTGTCTCAGACACCCACGCCTTCCTCCGTCGCTAGTCAAAAATGTTCTGGTCTTTTTATATAAGATAGAATCTACATCAACCCCTCCCCACACCCCAGCTCTGGGTTGGTTGAATAAATGGGGGTGTTTGGGGCATCTGTATTTGGACCCAAATTGGAGAAGACAGATCACACTCCCCCTTCTCGCTCCTAGGGATTGGGGGTGCCAGGAGCTGATGTCGCCCAGGCTGAGAAAAACGCTGTACTTGTCATGTCCTCTCCGGTGCAGGTGGAAGATGTGTTACAAACAGCAGTGTGTTGCCACAGCAACCGAGGTGCTTCCTTCCGGGAGAAGAGTTCTGCCTACCGTCCCTGAGTGGCCTCGCCCACTCGTGCCCCGTCTGAGTGCACTCTCAGGTGTCTCTTGGGGCCAGATAGAGTCGGCGTTGTGGCCAGGAGGACACTGGGGTGAACCCATGTCATGACCGGATGTGAGGGACAGCCATTGTCCGACTCCAATAAATGACTGCAGTGTAGAAAGAGGGGCGCAGAGTTGCCAACCCTGATTATCTAAGGGAAGTGGGGAATGTGGATGCTGGGCATGGTGTGCAAATTATTTTTATTGTTGACAAGCCAGGCAAATAATAATTCTTTTTAAAGAATGGGACGAGCCAAGCAAAACCTGCCCCTGGGCTGGCCATTCGGGTGGGCTGTCCTGTCAACACTGGGCAGTCTTTGGGGAACACAGCGCTCACAGAATGGCAGCCTCCCTCTGTGCCCTGTCAGGGTCCAGAGGTTAAGTGCGTCCAGGTAGAAAGTGCCCACTTTCCCAAACAGGCTTGGAGTCAGGAGCTAGGAGCTGTATTCAGCTAGATCCTACATCTCTAAGCGATCTGCTCATGAAGGGCAGCAGGATTCTAGGCTGCATCTGGTCCCACCTTGTTCAGTGGCTGTGGCCTCGTCTCTCCTCTCCTCTGTGCCTCAGTCTCCTCATGTCTGCTATCCTCTTATGCTTATTCCGAAACCGTTGTTCCTCCCTCTCTGTGTGACTTCCCAACATTTCCACCGCCAAGAGTGTTTCCTTTTTCATTCTAGTCACTTCTTTTTTTTTTTTAGACAGGGTCTCGCTATGTAGTCCAGGCTGGCCTTAAGACCACTTTTGTAGCCCAGGCTGGTCTTGAACTCACATCGGATCCTCCTGCCTCAGCCTCCCAAATGCTGGGATCATAGGCATGAGCCACCATGCCCAGCCTTCTAGTCACTTCTTGCACAAGAATGTGGTGACCAACACTAGGGCCAGCAGTGAGTGGGAAAGCCAGTAGGACTGGCAAGGTCCCAGCCCTGTGGGGCTCACCTCCACTGAGAGAGGCGGGAAAGACCCGGGATGGCAGGGCTTGTCCACCCTTCTGCTCCTCCGCATGGCCAGATGGTCCGCCTGACTCGTGACCAGCACAGGCGTCACCTGGGCTCTGCACTGAATGAAGGCTCTGCTGAGCTGTTTCCGCCTCCACAAGACCGCCCCCCAGGCTAGCCCTCAGTCTTCTACCTGTTGCCTTGGGACACAAGACTTGCTCATAACCACTCAAGGCAGTTTCTCAACCTGGTGCTCTTAATATCTGGGTAGTTCTATGCTACAGACAGCTAGCTGCTCTGTACCTTATGGGATGAGAAGCAGTATCCTAACCTCTTCTGATTGGATGTCCAAGGCACCCTCCTCACAGTAACACGCAGCCATATCAACCCCAAAACAGCTCCAGATGTCCTCTGGCAACAGTCACTCCCGCTTGATGACTGCTGGTCTGAAACAATCATGGTGGGGGAGATACCAGCAAGGACCTGTGATGCCACCGTCAAGTCTTCAGGGAGTTTCTGGAGAGATTTCCCCCCAGTGAGAAGATGGTAGTAGGAGGAGATCTTTTTTTCTTCACATGAATGTGACTGTTTTCACAGGATGGCAGGGACAGCCATCTTTGGTCCATGCGGTGAGCCAGGTTGGGAACAGAGCCAACGAAGGACAGAATGGGTGTAGAGAACTGAGAGATAGGACTTTATGTTATGTGAGATAATAAATTCTCTGGTTGTCTGAGCCTCTTTTAGTCAGCATTTTTTACTTCTTGAATCAAGAACCTTCCTAATTGATAAAACGTACTTCAGATTTTATCTTAAATGTCAAGTTCCTCAGAGAGTGCTGCCCTCCCTCATAATGGAAATTATCTTATTATTATTCTGAACTTTTCTGATATATTCTGAGTCTCTTAAGGCCTGTTTTTACCTCCTAGACTGTGAGTTCTGTGAGGACAAAGACCTCATTTTGTCTTTTGTTCCACAGTAGTTAATTCACATTGGTGAGATAGCTCAGTGGACTAGGCATCACTTAGACAAGCACAGGGGCCAAGGGTTCAGTCCTTGGCACCACAGGCCAGGCTGGCCCTACACCTCGGTACCCTGAGCTGGTGACCAAGTCCAAGCATGGTGACACATGCCTGTAATCCCAGCACTAGGGAGGGTGAAAACAGGAGGATCATTACAAGTTCAAGCTGTGTTGTGAGACCCTGTGCACACACACACACATGCACATACATACCTCTTAAAAATGAATGAAATAGGGAGATAGCTCAATGGAATAAGTGCTTGCTTGGCAAGTGCAAGGTCCTGAGTTTGATCCCTGGTACCACCAAAAGAAAAATAAAAGATGAAATAAATAGGGAATGAATGAAAGATTAAATAGATAATATGGTTGAATGTATAGATGTGTACAACATGGATAATGGTTGGATAGGTGGATAATGGATGGATGGATGGATGGATGGGTGGGTGGGTGGATGGATGGATGGATGGCTGGGTGGGTGGAGACAGAGACATAAAATGTGTTCACAGATGATACATTTTGATGGGAAACTCTTTGCAGAAAACTTCAAGGCTGAATTTAAGGCTTCAGAATTCAAGGGAGGGTACCCTGAAGCATCTCCTTTACTGCTGAGGAAGAAACCTGCGATTTCACATCATCTCCCTTCATCCTTCATTGCATGAAATACAGGGGTTTAAGTGCTGTACATCAGGGGCTGGGGAAATAGCTCAGTGGCCTAAGCGCCTGCCTGGCAAGCACAAGGACCCCAGTTTGATCCCCAGTACCACATGCTGTGCCAGCCCTGGGTGCCAAACTGGCCACCAAAACCAGGCGTGGTGGTGCACACCTGGAATTCCAACACTGAGGAGGCTGAGACAGAAGGATCACTAGGAGTCCGAGCTACATAACCAAAACCATATAAATAAATAAAAGATTTTTTAAAAAAATTAAAGTGCTGCATGTCAGGAGCTGGCAGGAGGAGTTAAGAAAAGCACCACACATCTGGACTGTGGTTCCTGGGCAGGTGATGCCCAAAGAAAACACATTTGGCTTTGTTCAACTGAAGAGCTCGACTGTATGGGAGGCAGGTGGGAGTGCTTTGGCTGAAGGCCTCACCAGGACAGAGAAGGGATGAGCTGGGATTTCATAGGACAGATGGGGAAGCCAAGGCCCTCAGAGGCCAAGGAATTTGCCCACGGTCCCTCAGAAAGTGATCTCCTGCACTGCTCTAGGCTGGCCCAGGGAATTCTCGCTTCCTGTAGCAAGTACAGCCCAGAGCCGCGTCATCTCAGGCAAAAGTTGTTGTACCTCTCCCCGTCTACACTGGCTGGATCAAGGAGTGATGTTCCTGCCTCCCATTGGGCAGGATTGCTGCCTGTGTTCCTGCAGGACACAGCAGAGCACCTGGGTCATCAGCCAGCACCCGGCTATCACGCGGCGCTCCTTGTTTTGTCCCTGGCCATGTGGAGAGGGCCGGCTGGAAATGTCTGTTGCTGGAGCTCAGCACTGAGAAACAAACCCTCTGGCCAAAATCCTCAAATCCCTGAGGCTGTGGTTTGAAATCTTTGCTTGAAATCCTTCTGAGAGAGACAGCCCTGAAGAGCACTGGGGGCTGGGGGCTGCCTGCTGGGGACCCTGCCTTGTTTCTGAGCTTCCCTTTCTCAGATTACATTGCCATGGAAATGCTTCACTTGGTCTTTAAAAAAAAAAAAAAAGAAAAGGTTTGATTGGAATAAAATTCACACATTTAAAATGTATTCACAGGGAAGCAGCCATCACCCTAATTTAATTCTTTTCCAGCCCCAAGCTCCTTCCCCACCCCTTTTTACTTTTTTATTTGGAGATAGGATCTCTCTAAGTCACTAAGCCACACAGGTTGGACTCAGACTTAAAAGATTCTCCAGCCTCAGCTTCCCAGAGTGCTGGGGTGACAGGCACGATGTGGTTTTTCAACCCCTGCATCAGCCGGAGGAAATCCCTTGCCCATGACTGGTCACTCTCTGCTGTCCTCTCCCCTTACCCCTGGGCCACCACTCATCTGTAGATTTTGCTCTTCTGCATATCTCTCATAAGTAGAATCATACAGTCGGGCACTTGGCTGTCTGATTCTTTTGCTTGGTTTAATGTTCTCAAGATTCACCCAGGGCTGGGGAGATGGCTCAGCCAACTAACACACCTGCTTAGGCAAGCTTAGGCAAGCACAGGGACCATGGTTCCATCCCCTGTGCAACCTGCTGTGCCAGCCCTGCTCCCCAGGGCCAGCTGAGCCAGCCAGAGTCTGGGAGCACGGTGGCACAGGCCTGTAATCCCAGGGCTGAGGAGGCTGAAAGCAGGAAGATCACCACAAGTCTGAGCTGTGTACTGAAGCCCTGCAGCCATCAAATACATTAAAAAAGATTCACCCAGGGGAGCATGTATCAGCCCGTGCTTCCTTTTTCTGGCTAAGTAGCATTTGGCTGTGTGGTGATCCCACCTTTATTTACTCTGCCTCAGTGGGCGAATAGTGAATCATTTCCACCGTGTGGTCATTAATGTATAACACTGCCAGTAGCCGTGGTGCATGAGTGTTTTGGAGACATAGTGTTTACTTTTGTTGTGAAGTCTTTTTTTTTTTTTTTTTTGCAGAATCAGGAATTTAACTCAGGACCTTGCACTTGCCAGGCATTACTTGTGCCCCTGAGCTATCTCCTCGGGCCTACTTCTGTTGTGTATCAACTTAGAAGTGAATGGCCGAGTCGTTTAACATTGTCCAGCTCTACACTTTTGGTCTTTCCCAGTCTCCAAATTTTATAGCGTAATTAAATTCTAGGTTGGCTGTGTGCATTAACACTTCCACCCCTCAGGTGGGCATCCTCAAGATCTTCTTCCTCTCCCTGGAGATTCTGAATGATGCCTCAGCCTGCAGCAGGATATCACAGGTTCAAATCCTGCTTCTGCTACTTGCAGGATGTATGATCTATAGCAGAAACTGAACCTCTCTGAGTTGCCATTTCCTCTTCTGTAAAATGAGGACAAGAGCAATTCCTGGCTAGGAGGACAAGCTTGGCAATTAAAATGAGAATTCTTTATAAAAGCTAAAAATGGCTATAGAGATGTTACTTGCTTCTCTCACATAGATTCGTCAGGGATGGATTATTTGCCAGGCACTGTGGTGTGTGACAGGACATGATAATAACTGACATTCTAAGGTGAGCAAACCTCGCTTTCTCTGGGCCTCTGTTATTCTACCTGTAGAATGGGTGGGCAGGATCCATCCAGGTGCAGCAAGTGCCTACTTCTCCTTAAGCCATAAGAAAAATGGGCACAAGTGTCACATACAATGCAGACTTCTAAATTCCAGGCAGGCTCCTTGGGAGATACAAAGGGCTCTTCTCTTCTCTTCTCTGGAATAGTACAGAAGGAAGATCTGCGAGGACCATTATCACTCTGGGATGAACAGGTGGACAAGGACGAGCTTCCTTCCCCCCACCTCCTTGTCCTCTGGAACTTCCTGTGAACCTCATCCCTGTGCAGCCCTCAGCCTCCTGGCAGGAGTCCCCAACATCTGCTGGGTCCGTCCCCCAATGGATCCCAGCCTGGTGGTCCAGACCTGACTTCCCGGCCATAGCTGAGAAAGGTCCCCCAGGGAGTGTGTGTTCCTCCTGAAGAACAAAGATGTAGGCAGAGCCTAAAATAGACCTGGAAAAACACTGCTTTTTGTTTTCCTCCTGGAAGGGTGGCTGAGTGATCCACCACAGGGGACCCAGAATGTCTGTATTGAGAATACTGTTATTATAAGACAGCCAGAGGAGGAAGAGGGGAGCGGAGTGCCTCACCCCTGTATGCACTCAGCAGAACCCAAGCCAGACTTACCAACAAGCGGGATTTTCTCCCCCAGTTCTCCACCCCACCACCAACTCAATCACATCCCTTTTCCTTCTTCTAGAGCCTTCTATGGCTGCCTAGCACCCCTAGGATAAAGTTGAAGCGACCAGCGAGGCATTCAAGGCCTTCCAGCCCCCCAAGACTGTGCTGGTGCCGCACGGTCTGGCCTGCCCCTCGCCCCACGTGCTCGTGCCTCTGTGGCCCACCTCTATCACCTAGAAGCCCTAGCTTAATTCGGAAATGGAATCCTAACTGACTGAAGCAAAAAGGAAGAGTGCGGCGGCACTGATTGGCTTATGTACCTGAAACCGAACGTGCCACGAATAGGTCCAGGGGCCGAGTCCGGGATCTCAAACTACGCTCTGAGGCTTCCACGTTGTACCCATTTCCTAGCCTTTCTGTCTTTCATGTGGCTTCTCTCAGCGATGGTAAAGATGGCTCTGAGTAGCTCCAGCTGGCATTCAGCACACAAAGCTCTAGCGCATCCCAGAAGTTCTGTAGGGGCCCGAGCATGCCATGCATTGGCCTGGGTGGTACCCTCCACCTGCTGCTTTGACACCCTAGGCGGTCAGGAGCCAGAGTTCCGATCCGGCAGGCCTGGGCCCCTCCTGGAGGAAAGGCAAGGAGATGCTGAGGCAAGGGCTCAGCTGAGCAGGCACTCACAGACAGCAAGCACCTGCACGATGCCCAGAGGCCGGCGCTGTATTTAGCCAGTGCCTACTTTAAGCCAGTGACCCTGGAATTCAGGTCTTCGATGAAGAAAGGTTAGAAACTCCTTCGGACAAGAGCTGTTCTCTGGGCTTTGCTGCTTCTCATGAGAAGCATCAACACTGCACTCAAAACCTGGTCTGACGACGGGACACGGCTTCCTGCCCTCCATATCTTCCAGTTTCTGAGCCAAGAGGCCCATAGAGTTCAGTTGCCTCGGGGACTGTCCCAAAAGCCCAGGCAAGGGACAGTCCCTTATTGTGTTCTGTTTGCTAGGCTCAGTGTTAAGCATTTTGGAAGGATGGTATCTTGTTCCACCTGCACTTCTGAGGTTCCCTGTTACATACAGGAAACAGATGCCCAGAGCGGGAAGGTGGAAAGGATGCAGCCTCATCTGCTGCCTGGACTTCACCTCCGCTGCTCTCTGTCTCAAGCCCGAGATCCCCACAGACCTCATATAGGCCCTGGCTGCAAGCACCGAGGCCCCAGAGCCTGGTTGTGGCCATGGGGCCTTTGGATGACTGGGTGCTCATGCACTGGTCAGGCACTGATACATACGTGGGGATGTGTACGTTGCTCTTCCAGATTTTTAGGATAAGTTGAAAATTAAAATTTCAAGGATTGGGGCTGGGGAGATGGCTCCGTGGCACAAGTGCCTGCCTGGCAAATGCAAGGTTGTGAATTTGAACCCTGGTCCTGAAAAAAAAAAAAAAAAAATTTCAAGGATTGACATGGTGACACACACCTGTAATCCCAGCACTCAGGAGGCTGAGGCAGAAGGATCACTGCAAGTTCAAAACCAGCCTGGGCTACAAAGTGAGCTGAAGGCCCGCCTGAACTGCATAGCAAGACCCTGTCTCAAAAGGACAAAAAAAAAAAAAAAATCAAAATGTATTTTCCCAATTGTACAAATATTAGCAGCTAATTACTACTTACCAAGCAAGATATATCTGTAGACTAGATTCAACTTCCAGGCAGTTGTCTCTGCTTGTTACACAGAGAGGAAACTGAGTTGTCATGATACATTCTAATGTGTGTGTGCAATGTGTGTGTTTGGCCCCATCTCTAGGACTGAATTGGGCTCTTCCTTCCACACTGGTCTTTAGATTCTCTCAGAGAAGGTGACACCAGAGGGGCCACATAAAAATGAGGTAAGGGAACCAGGCTGTGACCACCTACAGCAAAAGCTTTCCAGGCAGCTAGAAGGGGAAGTGCAAAGGTCCTGTGGCAGAACAGCGCCTGTGTGTGTGTGAGGAACAGCCTCAGGGCTAGTGGGCTGGAGTGCAGCAAGAGAAGGCGTGAGGGAAGGGAGCTGAAGATAAACGACCCAGTCTAGTTCTACATAGAGCTCATTAAGATGCTGATTTTATTCAGAATGAACAACTGAGAAGATCATTGGTGAGGAGATGAATGTGTGAACTCCAATCTGCCATCACTGGTGTATTCATACTTGATGTGAATGTGTGGGCATGGCTGCCTCGTCCTAGGTTCTAGAGCCTCCAGAATTATTCTAGAAGGTGATCCGGGGTTGACATTCCCAGGTGGCTGTATCAGGTGTTGTAATGCTGTGGGGGTAACGGTGTCAGGTGAGGGGGAGGGCACTTTAGAAGAGTGGGTGTGGATAAGGGGGGATCAAAGGCAGAAAGAAATGGTGTTTGCCAAGTATGTAGCATGGCGAGGGTGCTCAGCCCAACAGGCTCAGGGCCCCAGACTCTGGCCCAGACGGTGGCCTGTGAGACTCCCTTCTTCCTCAGGCCTCACTGCCTTCTCTCAGCTCCTCTGTATTCACCAGCAACCTGGGGGGCAGACCTGCTCCTATCTTTGACCAGAGTGCAGCCTCTGAGACTATCTTCTATCTTGGTTTAGGCGCTGGCATCCTAGGTGCTAGCAAGCAGCTCGGGTGGGGTTGCCATGGCGACCCTCGGGCATGGATTCCCAGAGATGCTCCCTGCATCCTTGATTGCTGGGGAGAGCATGACTCACCGTTAAATATATCTTGGTCGTCCCAAATTGGCTGCCGGACGTGGGGACAGGCAGCCTCTGGGGCTGTGTAGGCTTGGGAGGCTGAGAGGTGTGACCTTCTGTGTACCTCCGGGGCCTTTAGTCCCTGCCACTCCTAGCTGTTTTTTGCCCTCATCTCTGCTTGCATCATCAGGGCTTTGGCCCCAACTCTGTCATTTCCCAGTATATGATCTTGGACAGGAACCTTCCATTTCTCCAGGTCTCAGTATGCTCATCCGTAAGAGGGGAGCAACGTAGGTACCGAGTGTCCAGCCCCACGAATGGGCTGAGAGTTTGTATTGCTCGAAGCTGACAAGTCTCACCATGCTGGCAGGGGACACAGCACCTGGGCGCAGACAAAGGCCTTGGTTACTGACAGCCCAGCAGGCGGAATGAACTTCCCATTCACATCCCATCTCTGGATTCCCTGAGAGCAATGCAAAGTGATCCGAGGGTCGGCTCCCCTGGATCTGTGCCTCGGCCAAGGATCCTTAAGCTTGGAATCCTCAGTTTCGTGTGGAGGCTCCAGTGATCTGCCTGGCCCTTGGCCCTGAGGGAAACACTATCTTTATGGTCCTGGCTGGGAAGCCGCTCTGCCATCTGCCCTCTGCCCTTGGCCCCAGTGGGAGATGCTATCTCTCTCTTCCCAGATTGGTTGCTAACTAGACACCCTACAGCAGGAGTCCAGAGCACAGCTAGCAAAGACGGGCCGACTCTGAGGGACCCAGGCAGACCTGCCACCCGGCGCCATCTCTCCCTCTGGGCAGAGCAGGTGGGTTCTGAGGCCTGAGATGCTTTGCAAGGGCCTGGCCCAGCATCTGTGTTCCTCCGGTGTTCATGGTTGCCATTGTTTCTCTCCGCTTTTATCTCTTTTTTTGACTGTGAAGAGGTCATAGGCCTCCCACTCTGGGATACAAATAGTTAGATAACTAAGAAAATGATAGGTCTGGCTCTTTCTGACAGCTCTGTCCCCTCTTACCCACTGCGCCTCAGTATCCACAGGCCAGCCTCAACTCCCAGCTTTCTTGACATCCCTCTATTCCTCTCTCTTAAACATCTTATGCAGGTACAACTTATGTGGCAGGGAATTCATTCATTTTAAGTGTATGACTGAATACTTTTTAGTAGGCTCACAGTTAAGCAACCATCACAACAGCCCAATTTCAGAACATTGCCCCAAGTAATGCCCCCCACAATGCCCCCATATCAGCGAACCCCATCCTGTGGCCAAAGGCCCAGCCCCTGTAGTCCATATTCTGTGCCTACAGCTTTGCCTCTTCTGGACATTTCATATAAGTGAGGTCATATAATATGTACCCCTTTGGGTCTGGCTGCTTCTGATTAGTACAGTTTGTGGTGCTGGGAGTTGAACTTCAAGGTTCATGCATGCCAGGCAAGCGCTCTATCACTGAACTACATCTCCAGCACCACCCCCCTTTTTTGGTGAGGGTCTCACTAAGTGGCTCAGACTAGGCTTGACCTTGCAATTCTGTGGCACCAGCCCCTTGGGTAGCTGGGAGCACAGGCCTACACCACTGCCCTGGGCTTGCTTAGTGCGCTGTTCAAGAGTCATCCATCATGTGGCATGCATCAGACCTGCCATGCATTTGAGCATGGAGTCATGCACTCCTTCCCTGGTGGGAGGACACCAGCTTTTATCCTGCCACCTTCGCTGGTGGGGAGTTTCCAAGACAGCACTGAGGAGAGTGCGCAGTCAGGTGCAGAAAGAGCACTGACTCCCCCCACCCCACCCCACCCCCGGCTCGTGCTGTTGGCATACCCAGCCCTTTGCGGAGTGTTTGCTATAGCAGTTTTAGCAACTTACGGTCACCTTGCAAAGATATTATAGTGCAGGCGCTCCACCTCTTCCCCACCCATCTCCACAGCACAGAGAAGCCCTGGGGCAGGACTGCCGGCGCTTTCCCATGCAGCGGCCTATTTCCTTTAATATTCCTAACCAGAGCCACGGGACCATTCTTTGAAAAATATGGAAAACCCTGAATTAAGAGGAAACTTGTATCTTCTGCCTTTGTCCCTGTGCCCGACCCTGGAGGAATCAAGGTGCTTTCAAGGAATTTTGCAGAGACCAAGGCTGTTCTCAGGCAGACCCAGGGATGGACAGCAGAAGGAGCTTCCTGTCCTGATTTTCCAGCTCCCCTTCAGTCACCCCAGGGCCTCTTGGTTATTATAAAAGTTCTACATCTGCATTTTGGGATCCTGCAGGGCCCAGGAAGATGTTCTGTTTATCTGTTGCTGTGTAACACCCACCCACACTCAAATCTAGTGATTTAAAGCAAAATCTATCATTTACTCAGGAATCTGCAAGGTGGGCAGGGTATGGGGCCAGCTCATCCTCCCGCTATACTTGACAGCACCCTACTGGCTCTCGTAGGGCCCCCAGAGCCTAGAAAGTGGCTACTGCTATCAGCTCCTCACCATGGTGGCTTGAGCTTCCTCTCAACATGGTGTCTGGGTTCTAAGTGTGATCAGAGCAAGAGATAGGAAGTGCCAGGTGCAAGTTCCTTGAGGTCTGGGTCCCTAAGCTGGCACTGTGTCATTTCTGCCATGTCTCAAAGAACGAGCAATTATAGAGCCCGAAGTCAAGGGAAAGACACAACCCTCCCCTTAGAGGATGTGGGAGTGATGTTGAAGGCCCACGTGGCTGGCGAGTTCCTGGTGCAACAGGGGATCCAAGGGTCAGGAGAGTGGCACAGGGACTGTCCTTAGCGCTTCACAGCAGACAGACATGGTTTGGGCCATGTTCTAGTTTACTTGATGGGCCAAGCAGAAGCAGGTCCCCAACCTGTCCCCCTGCTTTGGGCCAGGTTCCTGCCCTGCTTGCTGAGGGACAGGGTACACTGAAACCCAGCCATCCCACCAACCTTGCCAAGTGTCTTCTCGGATGGGGCAACCCTATGAGTCAGCAGGACACTGCACGGGGCTGCTCCCCACCCCAGGACTCCTGCTTTAATGGAAGCCACAGAAAGTTCCCAAACAAGTCTTCCCTTCCTCCCAGGAGCTCTTAGCAGCAGATGGCCAGCACTCTCTGGATGGCTTCCAGAAGCACACGAACAGCGAAACCTGGCCCCACCTGAGTGTGGGTTGTCTGGTGCCCGGAGTCCCGCTGGCTCTGCTCTGTGCGTATCTGCAGGGCTGATTCAGCAGTAGACGGCCAGTGTCTTCCATGGATCTGCTCCTAGACTCAGGCTGAGAAGGCCAGGGAGTGAGGACTAACTGCTCCTCTCAGTGGCTGTGTGACATCAGGCAAGGTGCTGCACTTTTCTGAGCTTTCAGATCCTTTCCTGTCAGAAGGGAAATTGTTCAAGGATACTGTGAAGATTAAATAAGACCCTGTACACAGTGTACTCCGCCCGGCGCCTTGCGCACAGCAGCTGCCCAGGTAACACTAACTGTCATTGTTACTAAGGATTCTTTTGTGTGTATTTTTTGAAATGAGATCTAAGTCCAGAGAAAGCCAACTTGGCATGCCATGCCATTTGCTCTTCACAGTGAGGTAATAGCCTCCTTCCTGCTTCCCTATAAACCATGCATTTGGAGCAGAATTTCACACCACGAAGTTCTCTGTGAGCTCCAGAAATTGTGTTTGTTTGATTTCCTTGATGAGACAAAGTGTACTTTGGCTCCAAACACAAACTACATATATATATATATATATATATATATATATATATATATATATATATATACCGGGCATTGTCATGGGAGTCATCTGGACCTGCAGCCTGGGATAAACTGTCCACCCACAGTCCCACAGTGGGGCACAGACTTTGCATCTCTTTGAGAAAGACCCATGAGGTATTTCAGAGTCCGAATGAAGAGGAGCCTGACTGAGCCCTGGAATTAGCTCTTTGTCCTTTCAACCAGTCTTTTAGTACATACTGTTCACCAGACCCTTGTCGGGCTTTGAGGATTTGGCAACCACAAAAAAAGGACCAAGTAGATGGCATTTTATTGTAGAGGCCAGGACAGAAGCAAGAAGACAGCAAAGTGGCTGCTGTGCCAGTCCAAGCAGAGAAGCCTTGTGGCTGGGTGCAGGGCGTATTTGTGGAGCCGCAAGAGGTGGGCCTGTTTTGGGAGACCCTTGGAGGCCACTTCTGCTGGCCTCATTGACGCATTTAGGATGCTGTCGCAACAGGACAGTTGTCAGCCCTCTGGCCCACACTCTGTGCACCCCACTTCTCCAGGTACCACCTGAGGGACTGTTCCGGATCGGAGACTTTTGTGACTTGTGACGTCCCCTGCTTTGTGACCTTTAGGTCTGTTCCCCTTCAGAATACCAGCTTTCCATGTCTGCCACATGGGAATTATGGGGCCAGCCCCACCACCTGTTCATGTGGCCATGAGCACCACAGGACATGCCAGGCTGGCGGGAGCTTTGGAGACAGAGGAGAACACAAATGGGTTAATTACACATCCTCGCCGATCGCATGGGCTATGGGGAAATTCTGACCTCCATTCAGGTTAGGCCACGGCCACAGCCAAATCCACAGCTCTCACTAGGAGATTATGGAGAAAAAGCATGGGCTCTGGAGCCAGAAGGGGCTGGGGAGAGCCCCCTACTGGGCCCAATGAGGTTGTTCTTTAGAAGAGGCAGCCAGACCAGCCTGGGGTTGGCCAGCGGGTGCCAGGCCTGGCCCCTGCCCCTGTGCCCTGCTGAACTTGTCCCCATCTCCTGGGAGTGTCTAAATGTGGGCCTGAAGGCTGCCACCCTCCTGAGAACTCTGCTTTACCGTCCCTGTTCTGGGAGCTCCCTAACCCCCGCCACTCATGAATGTCACACAGGCCAAGAGAAGCCTGGGAAACTTCTATTTCCTGCCAGTCCTGGGATAGGACTCAGCTGAGAAACAACAACACAATGGGGACGTCCCTGAGGTGCTGGCACATTTAAAATGCCACACTGAAGAAGCCCCTGCACCAGCAGGCAGGCAGGAGGCTCTGAGGAGAATGCGATCAATGATGTTTATCTGAGCCTTGGCTGCGGCAGGAGTGACTCCGTGACGGATGCCACCGCAGCCCTGGGGGATGGACGCGGCCTTTATTCATCGCCGTCACTCTGTCCCTGTTTGTGTATGTAACCCATTTAGAGATAAGGTCGAAATTCTAAAAATACTGGGATGTCAGGGTTCTGAGTAGGTAATATGTTTTCCTGGCATGGGAGCCAGAGTGTTCCAAAGGGCAGGCAGTGAAAAGCCCTCTCTCAGGCCTGCCCCCCACAGCTACCCGGCCCTCATCCGCAGGGGCCCACCCTGTCACCAACTTCTTGTGCTCCCCCCTTCTAGGAGTACTCTATCCACATGTGAGGAAATCTACACATGTACATATCTATTTTTCTTTTTTAAGAAAACGGGAGCTTATCACACTGCACCTCAGGCCTCACTCTCTTTATGCAGATTCAGCCGCATTGCTTCTTTCTACAGCTGCATAGTCTTTCATTGCTCAGACGGCCATGGTTAATTTCACTTATCCCCTGGTGCTGAACATTGAGACCATCTGTAAATGTTAATGAGTAAGACCATAGTGAACAATTTTGTTCCTACTTTGTGAAAATCCTTACTTAAAATCTTTAAGACTTCTGAGGTAGCATCCTCCCCTCCTCTGCCTACTGCTAGCTCCCTCCAGGAAGCTGAGGCTGGAGTCCTGGGGAAGGACAGGGACTGCCATGCAAAGGCCCTGGGGTAGAGTCGGGTTTGGTGAGTTGGGAGGACAGCTAGATAGGCCACTGGGTGGCCACAGCGACACAAGAGATGTTGAAAGTGGCAGGAGATGAAGTGAAAGAGACCCATGGGGGACGGGACAGGTGGGCCACAGGGGGAGGGAGGGAGGGTGAGGATGAACAAAGCCACAGGAGTAGTAGGTGAAAAGACACCTTGCAAGAGATCTGTGTGGCCTGTCCCACATGTCTGGGTGCTGAAAGACTGACCTTTCACCAGGACCACCAGAGAGGAGGGAGCCCTTTGCCCTGTCACAGGGCTGGGATTCACTCCTCTCGCACACTCCCCACCCCGTTCTCAGTGAGTTTGGCTCTGGCCTCTGCCATCCTCCACCCCCACCGACCTGGGCCAATCACATCCTAGAATGGACAGATGAACTCGCAGGGCTAGGCTGCCCACCCCACCCCACCCCCTCCTCCCCTTCTCGCTGTACTGCCCTGCTTCCCTCAGACTTTCTGGGAGAAGCTGTAGGAGGCAAGAGTGAGAGCGAAGCCAGGCTGAGTACGACAGCTCAGCCTGGTGGTGCAGGCCTGTAATCCCAGCACCCTGGGAGGCCAAGGCAGGAAGAGTGCAAACTGCAGCCCAGCCTGTAAAATTTAACAATTTAGTGAGAGCCTGTCTCGTGGTGTAAACAGGACATGCAGATCAGTGTGAAGGCCATGGGTTCAATCCCAGTTCCACCAACACAGAACCAGAATTGCCTTTCCAAAGCCGCTCTATGGCACCTTCTCTGCGGCCCCTTCCCTTCCTCCTCTCCTCTTTGGTGTCCCCCTCCTTCCTTCCTTTCTCTACCGCCCTCTCCAACCTTCTCTTTCTTCCCACCACTATCACATCCCTACTCACCTCTGGCCTCTCCCTCCTATCCCTGCATCCCGACCCAGCACCCTCACCTCCCTGCTGGCCCTGGTGCCCTTCCTCTGACACAGCTCGTATTTTAATTAAACTCCAGGTCTGTTTGACTAACAGACCTCTTGCTTTGAGAAACTAAAGAAGGAGTAGCCTTGGCGGAGGAGGAGGTGATGGAAAGGTTCCATCTGGTTCTATCTGCTTCCGGTGCTCAGCGGATGGGGGCGGGGGGGGGGGGCTCTAACACCACCGGAAGTGACCCCACACCTCATGAAGCCTCCTCCCCAATGCAGAGGGTGCAGAAGATTTCTTCTCTTGCAAGATTTTTATGAGGCTCCAATGAATCAACACTGCTGTTCAAACTGAGGGTCATAAAATCAATTTAGCGGGTCACCACCACCAGTGAACGGATGTGCCTTGCCCTGCTGCTTGGAAAAGTGTTTCTTACCCTTGTGCAGAAGGCCTGAGAGCACTTAGGAAAGCAAACATGGGCGCAGACTGTGGCTGCTGAGAGTTTCCTCCGTAGCAAGAAAGGATTTCCTGTTTACCTTCTGGCATTTTCAGAGATTTTTCCCCATTTCACACTTCAGGTGTCAGAAGCTTAGAGACAGAAGAGGCCACAGGACAGGGCCAGTCACCTAGGCTGGCCTCGCCTGAGGACTGTCCCCCGGGCCACACAGAGCCGTCACCTGCCTGCCACGGCTGCGACAAAGACAGGCAGGGAGGGTGCAGGCAGGGGCTAGGTCCCCTTGGCTCTGTCCCGGGAACCCTATCCCCCACCCATTGCTGTCATGGAGGGAGACCAGAGGCTGTGTCTTTTCTGCTTCTTGCTGGCTGCCCAGAGCCCACAGGGTTCGAGACACATCTCTGGAAGCAAGGGAAATGGGGCAGCAGAAACAGGGCGTGAGAGGAAAGTCTGTGATCTGTGGGGCTGTGGAAGGCTCCACAAGACCAAGACCAGGAGTGAGCACCCCGCTGAGAGGCAGAGGCCTGGGTCCAGGCCTTGGCTGTGTGGGGCAAGCCTACGTGCGCAGCTGGAGCAGCTCCTACCCGGCTCCAGTCGGTCCTCAGTGGCCAAATCATTGCAGTGGGCGTAGCAGCTCTGCGCACCTTTAGCATCCACACCACCCAGTGAGTCTGTTTCTGGTCCTGAGCGTTCTTCGCGGTGTCCTCTGGGAAGGCCTATGTTTTCCTTCACTCAGCAAACACATGCCGAGAGCCTACTGTGTGCGAGGGTGCTGGAGGAGCTTACAGATCAGGACAGACAGCTCGCCCCACCCGCAACCCACATCCGTGTGTGAATAGCAGTTAACGTGTCAAGAAAGCAGTGACTGAGTGCTCCGAAAACTCTGAAAGGTGTAAGTCAAAGAAAGGTGATTTCATCAGAGGGTGACACCCCAAAGTGTCATCCTAGGGGTGACATTTGGGCTGAAACATGAGGATGAGAAGGAAATGGACCTGCAGGGGCCTGGGGGAGGAGCCTCCTGGCTGAGAGAGCATCAAGTGCAAAGGCCCTGAGGCTGACACCCATACGCTTGTAGGAGGAGTGCACCAAAGAGCCAGTGTGGCGGGGAGTGGGGAGAGGTTGTAGGACCAGGCTGGGCAGGGTCTTAAAGGCATGGGGAGACCTCCAGCTCGAATTCTAGGTGTAATAGGCACCCCCTTGGGGCTTTCAAGTAGGAAGCAGTAAGGGCCAGGTATATTTCCAAAAGATCCTTGAGGGGAGTAGGCTGTGGAGGTAGAGGGAGGGCGCACGGGGACTCCAGGGGGACCACTGCAGTAGTCCTTGGGGTCCTGCACCAGGCAGCGAGGGATGGGGAGAAGGTCAGAGACCTAGTCCAGCTTGAAGGTGGCCCTCAGGATGGACTGATGGATGAGAGGAGCTGAGCAGGAATCTGGGGGTGAAGACCCAGGAGGCTGGGGGGTGCCATTTGCCAAGATGAGATGAGATGAGAAAATCCCAGGCAGGAGGAGGTAGCAGGGGGTGTGACAGGGAAGCCCGTGAAACTCCTAAGTGTTGTCCAAGGCTTCTCCCACCTGTGCCAGAGCAGCTGCCCCATGGCTTCAGAGGGCAGAGGGGCCACAGCAGGGATTCATCCGCATGGCCCACTACTCTCCACCTGTGGATGCTAGATTCCCACCGCCATGCCCTGGTCCCTGTCCTTTTCAGTCTTCAGAAGGAAAAGAAAAGTAAGTGAGGTGTGAAAGAATGAATTTCCCTTTGAGAGGAAAAGCGCAAGTAGAAGGCACACCCCTTTTCTTTCAGGAGAGGCCAAACGGCCTGATCCTTCAACCCACATCCCATTGGCCAGGAGATAGTCACATGGCTGTTGCTAGCTGCAAGGGAGGCTGGGAAACTGTCTTCTCTGTGGGCAGCCATGTTGCCGCTAAACACTGTTGAATCAATAACAATCAAAAGAGGAGCACATAGATGACAGGGGCCATTCTTCCCCCTTACTATCCCAGCTTAGCACTTTTCCCCTCATAGCACTCATCACAATCTGATAGTATCTCACTGATTTGCTTGTAGCCTGTGTCCAGCACGAGAAAGTGAACTCCACAAGGGACAAAATTGTGGTTTGGGTGTGTTCACACCATATCCCCAGCAGAACAAATGAATGAAAATTTTCAAATGCATGCATACATGGCATCAACAGAGCATTTGTCCCTTCCACACCAAATATTTTCCAGGATTTTTTTTGTCAATATCAGCCTACCTTTGAGGAGATGACAAGCATGTATCTGGCATAGAGGCAACAGTGGGAAAGTGAAAAGCCCCTATTCTAGGAAAATACAACTTAGCTGAATGTCATTTAGGGAAGGTCATGCCCCTAGTGTTATAAATATGTTGTAAACATCCCAGACATGAATGAGATCGAGAAGATCTCTGGGTCTGTGGGGGGACAAAGTCCTTGGAGAGCTGGCAGTCAGGTCTAATTACTCAGACATGCTACCCTGGACTAGGTAGCATGGCTGCAGCCCAGGTAACTGGGAGACTCCAGCAGTCCTCTCATCTCCCACACGACCAACCTGCCTTTCCTTCATGGGTTCCTATGGAGGCAAAAGAATTCAAGTACTAGTAGATAAAGACATTGGTTCTTGAAACATGGGAACCACCAGCCCTTTGTACCTGTGAGTTCTGAATTTCCAGATTCAGCCAACCATGGGTCAGAAATATTTTTTTAAAAAAAATTGTATCTGTACTGCACATGCACAGAATTTCTTGTCATTATTCTGTAATCAATATAGCACACAACTATTACATAGCATTTACATCACACCAGGATGTACATGTCACCTAGATGATTTAAAGCCTATACAAGGCTGTGTGTGGGTTCTATGCAAATGCTGTCTCATTTTATTTAAGGGACTTAAGTATCCATGCATTTTTGTATCTGCGGGGGCCCTCGAACTAAGGCCTTATGGATGCTGGGGGATAACTGTGTACATCCGAGGGCCGTTGTGCTTCTGGCTCAGCACGGGCTCTGAGCCCAGCACTGACTAAGTTCCGGTCTCGCGTCTGCCTCTTGCAACAGAGAACATGGTCTGCAAAGCCCAACTATTGACTGTCACTGCGGTGGAACCAGGATTTAGTTCTTCTGAGGCTCCCAAAGCACCCAGTAACAGGCCCAGTTCTTCAGGACCCCAGGAGCTCTCTATGAAAAGCCCCTAAAGCAAACCTCAGGCCAGATCTAGCCCCTGCCTGTGTTGGTATGACCCACCAGCACAGAGGGGCTTTTGTATTTGTGAGCGGTTGAGAACATGAGATCAAAATATTAGTTTATGTGAAAAGGGTATGAGAGTTAAATTCCAGGCTCCATAAAGACTTTTTGGAACACATCCAGGCCTGTTTAATGATGTTTGTCTGTGCCACTCTTATTGTGACAGAAACTGTATGGCTAGAAGTGTCCTCTCCTTCACAACCTTGAGGAAGTTGTGAAGAAACTGAGGCTCTGAAAGGTACTGAGACTTGTCCAAGATCTTGTAGCTGGGGAAGAGCTGATATTTGGACCTCGGACCTTCTAGATTCTGGGGCACTGATGGTTCTGCTCCCTTCACATGCAGAGGGAGGGGTGTGTCTCCCAAAGGCTAGGCACAGGGGCGGCCTGGATGAAGGGTTACCAATGTGGGTTCTCACAGCCTATCGTGGGCATCCTGAGTTGTTCTTTCTGGGGAAGACTGGGATGGACACTTCCAGGGGACTGGACCATTGGATTTGGGGGTGGGGGACATCCTGGGCTATGGTATCAGGAACAGGTTGGCTCCCTAGCAAAAGCTTTTTAATTTAATGTGACCCCATTCATTGATCTGAGGTACTATTTCTTGCACAACCAGGGCTCTGTTCAGAAAGTCTTTGCCTACATCTATGACTTCAAGTGCTTTACCTGGTGTACCTCCCAGTTGATTATTTTTGTCTTAATATTTAGCTCTTTGGCTTTAGTTTAGTACATGTTGAGAGATGTGGGTCCAGATGAAGTCTTCCACATGTGGATGGCCAGTATTCGCAACATCACTGGTCTTCCTTCCAGTCTGTTCTTCAACCCTTTATCAAAGATCGTATAGCTGAATGTGCTTGGGGTTGTTTCCGCACCCTCCATTCTGTTCCACTGACCTACCTGCCTGTTTTTGGGCCAATTCTATGCTGTTTTGTATCACTGCAGTTTTGTACTATGATGTCAAATCAGGATTAACACACCTCCTGATTATTTTTTCTATTCTGGGTCTCTTCTGGATCCGTATGAATTTGAGGATAGTCTTCTCTTGTTCTATGAGGAACATTATTGTTCTTTTACTTGGGATTGCATTAAGTCTGCCTATCAGTTTTGGAAGTATGACAGGCCTTCTTTCAGACCCTCAAAATAGCTGGTTCCTACCACAGAGCCTTTGTACCTGCTGTTTCCTCTGCCCCATTCTTTTTATCTTCAGACACTGGCTGGGCAGATGTCTTCTGAGGAGCCTCTTCTGGCCAGTTTCCTCTCAAAGCACTCTGTGCCCCATGCCCTATAACACCCTCCCTGCCAGTTTAATCAGTAGTTTGGCTGCTCCTATATCCTGGAGACAGTGATTTCCTGTATTATGTGCTGTTCTGGCCCCAGAGCCCAGAACAGTGCTTGGCAAACAGAAAACACTCCAGCCATGGCTGCTGGATGGACATCAGCAGTGGATTGGGCCTAAGCCAGGTGGAACTGAACAGAGGCTCTGGGCTCCAGGACTGCTGGGTAAATCAGGACAATGACGCTTGGCATCACAGTGGGCAGAGGAGCACCAGGGTGGATCCTTCAAAAAGAAAACAAGGTGCAGAGGGACTGCACCTTCTAGAGAGAACACAGTATCACCTTCTAGAATCTTCCAGAGTATTCCCCTGCTTCTATAGATTGGGAGCTAGTGGCTATCCTGGTACCTTCTCACTGAACTGGCCTGGGCCAGATTTCCCTATAGTTGTTCTCTTCACCTCTCCCAACTCAGATTAAGAAGGCCTCATTGCTCCTGTTTCACAGATAGAAAGGCCAGTTGTTCTAGGTGTGGTAAGGGGAAACCACATACTTGAACTCAGTTCTGATTTCAGAGCCTGTGGTCTCCCCATTCATGCCTCTCTTCTATCCCACCCAACATGATGGGGTCAGGAAGCATGCTGGGGCCTCATCCTAAGCCTCAGCAGTTCTCCAAGGTGGAGGCCCTCAGCAATGGCTTATTTCTACTCCCACAGAACTGTAGGGTTTGTGTCTAACCAGAAGGACACTGAAGGGTGAGAAGGAGGGCTGATCTCAGTGACGACTCCCCAGAGGATGGGCAGGGGTAGGGGATCTGAGTTCAAATCCCAACCCTAGTACTTCCTCTGCTGTGTGACTTCAGTCAAGTTAGTAATACTCTCTCAGCTTCTGTCTGCCCTTGTGGAAATCCAGAGTCTCAACAGATAGGTACAGAGATCTGGAGTCCAAGAGGTTTGTACCATGGAGGTCAGTGTGTGAGCTGGGAAGAGGCCCTGCTGGGCAGCTACGAACCAGCAGGAAGCCACGTCTGAGATGGAGGAAACACATTGACTGGATAGAAAACAATCACAAACATCAAAGCCGGGTCCTGAGTTGCTTCCTGGGAGCTGGTGAGCCCAAGGTGCCATCAGCCATGGGCCCAACACCTGAGCTCCAAGCCTAGTCCTGGAGACGAGATTGAAGTAAGCCCTACCAGTCACTGAAGCTGGTGGCCACTAAGTAAAGGGTGGGTGGGCCTGTGTCTGGACCAAAGTTGGAGACTTCTGGGAAGGCCACAGAGAGCAGAGCTAGCAGAGCTCAAGGCAAGTACAGAGTACTCCTCAGAGTGCTGCAAGGGGCCAGGAGGCTCCAAGGTCCACAGCACAGCCAAGCTCCCAGCTTGGTTGCACTCTTAGCGCCTACCCTGTCCCTGTGTGTATGTACAGCAAAGACTTCGTCAGCTCCTCCTGTTGCTTACTATGCTAATGTAAAATCACGACTTCCAAAAAAATTAATATTATTCCCTATTTTTTTTAATCTTTAATTTATTTTATTTGGTACAGGGTCTTACCACACAGCTCAGACTTGTAATGATCTTCTTGTCTCAGCCTCCCCAGCGCTGGGATTACAGGCATGTACCACCGCACCCAGTTTCTGGACCTGCACTACGCACCCAGACCTGGCACAGCATGCGGTTCCAGGGATCGAACCCAGGTCCTTGTGCTTACCAGGCAGGCACTTAGACCGCCGAGCTATCTCCCTGGCTCTCATTCCCTAGCTTTAGTGGAGCAGAGAATTACAAGGAAATATAGGTGAAATTTATATATATTTCCACGTGCCAATTCCTGGTCACGACAATGACACACACACACAAAAAAACGCCATCAAGTTGTCAGGTGCGTGCACTATACATAGAAACACTGCGAATGTGACAGAAACAAAAACAGGTACAGGTGTGTCGGCAATGCCAGAACTGTGAGTGGCATTGCCGTCTGCTCTGAGATTTTTCTGACGTGCTGAGGGACTGTCAGGCAAGTTCTAAACAAAAGAAAGTACAGTTCTGCTCAGGGCTTTGCTACTGGCTGCTTCTCTGGAAAATTCAGGGCAGACTAAAAACTTGGCAAAAAATATTTGGTATGCAACTGGGATGGTCGTACACATATGTCATCCCAGAGGCTAAACAAGGCAGATCACAAATTTGAGCCTGGCCCTGGACAGCTTAGTGACTTAGCAAAACCTTGTCTCAAGATAAAAAAAAATAAAGGGCCTGCCAAAATAGCTCAGTGGATTAAAGCACCTTCAAGCAGGCGCAGGGTCAGGGGTTCAATCCCTGGGCCTGACGTGCCGGCCCTGCCCCCAAGGCATGCTGAGATGACAATTGAGACTAGGTGAGACTGGTTGTGGTGGCAAGCACCTATAATCCCAGCTCTTGGGAGGCTGTAAACAGGTGGATTACTATGAGTCCAGTCCAGTAGTGAGACCCTGAACACTCTGTGGACCCTTCCTTAAAGTACCAAAAAAGAAAAAAAAAAAAGGATAAAAAAATAAGAAGATCTGGAATATATTTTATTGCAGAAGGCCTGGGTATATATTTAGTGTGAAGGCTCGTAGTGGCTCACACCTCTAACCTCAGCACTCAGAGGCTCAGGCAAGTGGGTGGAGAATTCAAGGCCAGCCTGTGCTACTTAATTGAGTTCAAAGCTATTTTGGATACATAACAACACTATGTTTAAAAAAATACAATCTGTGTGCTTGTGTGCCCAATGCAGCTAGAGCCTAGAGTGGGCAAAGGTAAGTAGGCGTCCACCTCTCTGGATGTCCAGTAGGATGAGCCAACCCTGAACAGAATGGGTCTCCTAGGACCAGGGCTATCTTATGCATGCTTCACAGGTCACCTGCAATCCAGCCTCCCCACTCCCCATTGTCCCACATTTTTCCATCCCTGTGACAGCCTCAGAAGTTTCCAGAACAGGCCCTGTGGGCAGTCCTGTCCCACAGGAATCCCTGGGTCCAGCCCTAGTGGCCACCAACCCTGTGCAGATAGCCAGCTGCTCACTGCCACAGTCAGCTTTACTCCGACCTCAGGGTTTGTTTATTTACACGGCCCGTTTGGCAGGGTCCTTCCGCACTGAAAGTCTGTGTCTCCTTCTCCAATTTGTGTGCATGCTTGTCAATTAGCCTTGGATGTCAGTGAGACCCTGGAAGCATCGCTTTCCCAGGAAGCACGCAGGCCCTAGCAGATCTGCTGGGGACTCTGGGGATGCTAGCTGGCTGGCAGGGACTGATGGATCCTGGGCTTAGTGACAGCTGGGAAGAGGCCACCAGTGAGGTCTGGAGCCTCTGCTCTTTGTGTCTGAGACCCCAAGTCCTATGGAGACAGCAGAGCAAAATGTCTTCACCTTCTCCTTCATCCTTCCTTTTTGCCCTGGCCGCCCCTGCGCCAGCCCCCCAGAGGCTGTAAAGAGGGGGCTGCACCAGAAAGGAAGCCCGGGACTTCTGTGCATTAGAGCCTCCAGGTTCCAGGTCCTCACAGCTCAGAAGTAGGGGCTTTTCAAAGTAAATGGCAAATATTTCTCTTGCATGGTTTTGCTTGAAAGCAAACCCACAAGGCTGTGACTCTGCTTTACGTGATTTTTAATCTTTCCCTCCACCTGCCAACGAGCAGGTGGGCTTACCCCCCACTGCTGGAGAGGAAACCAAGACTGGGGGAGGGGGACTGATTGCCCAAAGCTACACCAAGGTCAGGGCCCCGGTTTGGTCCAGAGTCCACCCTATTATGGTCATCTTGCCACAAAGTTATTGTCCTTCCCTCTGGGTAGAAATAGCTGTTTTGCCTATTTTCAGTGAATAGGTTTCCAAAGTGTGTGATCAAGCCAGTGGATTTGAAACCACAATGCTTATTACAGAGCTTGGGATCCTGGAACTTGGTATTAGCCCGCCACCCACCCGCCTGCCACTAATGAGAGGCTGTCTGTCTTCCACTTTACAAATCAGGGCTCTACGGGGCCTGTAATTTAACCAGTTGCATTCAAGCATTAGTGAGCTGGAGGCGGCGGCGGACTGGACACCCCACATCTTATCGAGGCTGGAAAGATAGGGACAGGGTACCATTAATGTAGTCCTGGGTTCAAACACGACTGCTGCTCAGGGTTAGCACAGTTAGGAGAAGCAAGCAAGGCACTTGTTGGACTCATTGGACACAGAGATCCAAGCTCAGGTACAAATTTCTGCATGTCTTTACCTTCTTGCCTTAAAATCTATTTTGTTCATCATGGATATACTTACATCATTTATTTATTTACTTAGGCTTTTTGAGACAGGGTCTCACTTTTCAGCCCAGGCTGGCCTTGAACTTATGGCAGTCCTCGTACCTCAGCCTCCAAGTGCTGGGGTTACAGAGGTATACCACTCCCCTGGCTCTTTATTATATCGATATGCCTTCTATATATAGTGGCCCTCGGGGTTAAATCCAGAGTCTCACATATTCTAGGTGAGCATTCTACTTCTGAGATACAGTACAAGAGATCCTTACCCCATCCTGGATTCTTTCTTTTTTGCATTATATTTGATTTAAAAAAAAAACAACTACTTCTGGGTATGGTGGCACATTTCTGTAATCCCAGCACTCAAGAGGCTGAGGCAGGAATGTGGCTGTGAGCTTAAGGCCACCCTGGGCTACATAATGAGTTCAAGGACAGCTTGAACTGCATAGTGAGGCCTATCTCAGCAAACAAGCAAACACTATTGCATTAAAACATTATACACAGTTCCTGATTTAGGATGACTAGACTGCTTCTTTTTATTAAGTTTTAATTATTTATTTGTTACAGGGTCTCACTACACAGTTCAGACTCATAGTGATCCTCCTGTCTCAGCCTCCCCAGCACTGGGATTACAGGTGTGCGCCACCATGCCCATTTTCTATGGCACTGGGGATCAAACTCAGATCCTTATGCTTGCCAGGCAGGCACTTAGACTGTTGAGCTAGCTCTCCAGCCAGATTTGTCTATTTCTTAAGTTTATAATGATGTGAAAGTGATCTATACTCAGAACAAAGCATCCAGATTATAACTACTGATCTTTTCCCGGCTCGTGCTCCCTATCGTGGTTGGATCCTCTCAAGCTCCTGTGTCTCCCATCAGCTCCGTGTGCACAGAGGAAACATCCAGTGCTCCTCGGTGTGCTGAGCTGCTAAACTAGGGGGGTCAGAGGTTTCTGAGTTCGATGTATTTTGGACTTAGGATATTATCTGTTTATCAGGACATGAGCTCATTGTAAATGGAAGAGCACCTGTACTTACCTTGGTATCCGAGCTTTGACACTCCCTTAAATTTGACATCCTGAAATGGGCTTCTCCCCAGCCCCGGCCTTGTTGCCATCTATGTTTGTCACATGAGAGCACATCAGTTAAGCTGGGGATACTAATGGCACCCACCTCACCAGTCGGTTGGACCTACAGCCCCTGTCATACAGCTGCCACTCCATAATGGCTGCCCACCATGGGGCAAGAGACAGCACGGGGGCACCATGGGCCCTGGGGACAGGACAAGACTTCATGATGCAGGTCTGTGGTGTCTCACTGGATGTCTCTTACTCCTGGTTCACACCCACTGAAAGCCAGTGGGATCCCAAATGCCATCACCATGACAACCAGAAACACCTGCCCTCCCCCACATTTCCAGAATGCCTCCCAGGGGACAGTGCCATCCCCACTGGGCTAGAGCACAGTCTTTTGAGTCATGCAAGCCTGGCTCAAATCCAACTTGTCACTTAACTGTGTGGCCATGGGCAGCTCTCTTAACCTCTCTGAGCCCCACACTTTCTTCTTTTAGAGAAGGACAATGATGTCCCACAGCGGGGTGACCTCAGTACTTGGATGTTCGGTTTGTGGTGGCTGCTCGTGTTACAATTATGCTGTTAGTATTCAAAAGCAACAGGTTCTTCTTGGAGGCCAGCTGTCCTGGGGTGAGTTGGGAAGCAGAAGAGATTGTGCCGAATGGCAGCCCTAGCCTATGGATGATGTGGGGTTTTTAAAATGGATCTGCATTACATATTTTATTTATTGATTGATATTTTAGGAAGGGTCTACAGGGTGTTTAGGGCCTCACTACTAGATCAGACTCATAGCCATGTGCCTGTCTACAGCCTCCCAAGAGCTGGGATTACAAAGGCATGCCACCACACGCAGTCTCAGTTGCCATCTCAGCACACCCTGGGGTGGGACCAGGATGGGGCAGGCCTAGAATCAGCCCCTACACTTGCTTACAGGTGCTTTAATCTGCTGAGCTACCTGGCTAGCATATTTTAATATTTTAATTTGTTGCCAGTGTTAGCAAATTGGGAATGGTCACACACACACACACACACACACACACACACACACACACACACAAAATCCTAGACCAGTGACATGAAACCTTTCAGAGTTTTTGACACACCATGAGGCAGGTGTGCTATAGGTTCTCTGCCACTTCCCTTAATGTTCATGCTCCTGAGGAGAAGTTAGAAAATCTTGTCACCTTGAGGGCAGCTGTATCTCTTCCGGGAGCTGATGGAGGCACCTACCCAGAAGGTGGCCCTTGGGCCTTCCTGGAGTCTGGCACAGGCCACTCTCACTTTGCATTTCCTGTCTGCCCTGGAGATGGCTAAAGTTTCAATCCGTGGCTGGCAGAAGCAAGGGAGGGCAGTGTCCTCTATTCAGAAGGTAAAATGGCAAAGGCTTCCAGGAAGCCGCCCAGGGACTGAGGTGTCAGGAAAGACAAGAAGTCCTTAGGGGGAAATTAGAGGGCCTGGAAGAGCGGAAGAGAAATTCAGGCTTGCTGTCTATTTAGTCTTCCAAGTTCTTTGCAAACTGGCATACACTAAGGTGTTAGAATCCTGGGGATGCAGGCAGACCTAGAGGCTGCATTCTTCATTGTGCAAGGCATGAGTCTGGGCCCTGTAACTGATGCCATTCAGGGTCGGGGGCCCTGAATCTGATCCTGGCTCTGCCACAGACTGGCCGGGCCACTTCAATTGGTCATCCCCCTCCTGGGCCAGTCACCAGCGCCTTCCTCACAAATGGGGAAAAGGAGCAAGTTGATCCAGGAAGTGGCCCTGAGGCTCAGAAAGTTTAGGTTGGCTCTTGTTACCTTCCCAGTACCTAGTAGCTGCTCAGGCCGGATTGCTTTGTCATGCTGGAGTTCTGCAGCTCTCAGGCCAAGGCCAGGACTGTGTCCCCTGAAGAGCCCAGGAGAGCGTGCACAGTGGTGCTGACATTCTGTGACTGCCTGGAGGACCCCACAAGCACAGGCCAGAAAAAGACATAGCTAAACAGCTTCGTATTCTGGGATGACAGCCAGGGTCCCCTAGGCTTCCTGACAGGTTAGGGGACAGGAAAGGGAGTCCTGAGCCTGAGCACACACGGGACTGGGTCTAAGTGCTCTCTCTGATGTAACCATCAAGTCATGGTCACTGTAACCACAGCAGCTGACACAGGGCCTTAAGTCCTAGAGGGGTGAATGCATAATTGATGGGAAGAACAAACACAAGAAAGGAAAGGAGGGGCTGGTGAGATAGCTCAGTGGTCTAAAGCCCCTGCTTCGGCAACCACAGGGATCAAGGTTCGATTCCCAGCACCACATGCTGTTCCAGCCCCCTCTCAGGGCAGGCTGAGCCGGGCATAATATAAATAAATAAAGTTAGAAAGAGAGAGAGAGAGAGAGGGAATGGTTGGCTGCAAGGCATTCAGGGAAGAGGCAAGAAAGGAAGTGGCTCTGCTCAGAGGAGGAAAGGGCGATCTCGGCCAGGCTTCTGGTCGGAAGACCTGAGCACCCACAGCACTGGTCCACACATGTTCTCCCTGATGGAAAGATCAAGCCATGGTCACTGAATCCACTGAGCCCTGGCAGCTCCGTGAGGTAGGAGTCATGCCTGCCTTCACTGCTGCCTCCCAGCCGTCCTCAGGCAGAAGGTGCTCGATGTCGTCTCTTTAGTATAGGCAGGAATAGGGCACTGGGGCTGGGGAGGTAGCTCAGCAGTCTAAGCGCCTGCCTGGCAAGTGCAAGGACCCAAGTTCGATCCCCAGTACTGCATGCTATGCTGGCCCTGAAAGTCTAGGCACACAGTGCTAGCCCCAAAACCAGACATGATGGTGCACGCCTTTAATTCCAGTGCTGGGGAGGCTGAGACAGGGAGATCACTACAAATCTGAACTGCATAGTGAGACCCTGTATCAAATAAATTTTAGAAAAATTAAAAAGGGGTAGGAAACTGAGTCCTGGCTGTGGCTGAGGGTAGTGGCCATCACCCTTGCAAATGCTCAAGTTCTTGACAACATCCACTTGTCCTCCTCATAGGGCTATGGCCAGGCCTACCGGGGAACAAGACCAGGTGGTGAAAGCACTTTGCAAAGTGGGGCATGGTTCATGAATGGAAAGCATGGCATTAATAGTACTGGTTCTTTATAATGGCATCAGTTACAATAGCAATCATGGCCCCCGTGGTCACTGTGTTAATTGTGGCAATGACAGCATCATTCCTGACAGTGCGAGTAGAAGGATTAATGAAAGCTGTGACTGCTGGCCGTGGCGATGACAGTCACATCAATGTGGTAGTAAAACTAATGTCCGTGGGAGCAGGAGACAGAGGGGAGGGAACAGTGTTCTTGTCCTAGTTGTAAGTGACAGAAATCCAATTCCAATTGGCTTAAGCTAGATGAAGAAGGAAGGGGTGATTTATGGGCTCATGTACTGGAAGTCCACAAGTAACTGTGGCTTCCTGCCCAGATGCACAAGCTCTCAAACACATCACAAGGATTTATCTCTGCCTTTCCTTGGGTGGGCTTCACTCTCAGATAACTGCTCCCAGGTCTTAGGCCTCTGACTTCCCACCTAGATGATCCCTTCCAAAAAGCACTTCTCCCCAGTGGTTACAGCCTGAGTCCCAGGACTTACTCTCATTGTCTCCTCTTGGGCCACATGCCCATTCTTCAGCCAATCACCATGACTAAGAAGGTTGTTCAATGCTAATTGGACCTGCCTGGTCACGTGACTGCCCCTGGGGCTGGAAAGTGGGATTATCAGCTGAGGAAGAAAAATGTGTAAGGGCAGAAGGCCTGTTGGGGTACAGCCAGGCAAAGGTAAAATAGTGATTCCAACAATTCTTTTTTTCTCCCCTGTGCTCTGAGAATAAGGAATAGCCATCAGTGGGAGAATAGAGTAGCCAGGGTTGAGATCCTAGTTAGGTTCATAGCCTTGAGCAAAGTCTTTAGAATCTCAGTGGCTTAGTATCCCTAGCTATCAAATGGGATGATGAAATGGATTATTTTGCATATTAAGTGATTATTACAGCCGGGCGTGGTGGCGCACGCCTGTAATCCCAGCACTTGGGAGGCTGAGGCAGGAGGATCGGTGCAAGTTCGAGACCAGCCTGGGCTACAAAAGTGAGCTCAAGGCCAGCCTGAACTGCACAGCGAGACCCTGTCTCAAAAAAAAAAAATAAGTGGTTATTACATATAAAAATGCTTAGAAATGGGTCTGACACACAGTGTCAGACCAATGCATCTTAGTCATTATTTGTATCACCTATAAAATGGAAGCAATTGTGCCAATTCATACGATTCATGAGGACTGAAGTCTCTTTCCTCTTCCTGGATACTCCTCTTCAGATCTTCATACAGGTCCATCCTTCTCCTTTGGATCTCAGTTCAGACTGAGACTCCTTTGGGTCTCAGAAGGTTAATCAATGCTAATTGGACATTCATTGGTTCACCTCCAGCATTCATTAGTCTTTTGTTACTATAACAAAATTCCTGAGGCTGTATACTTATAGAAAAGAGAGTTTTACATAGCTCAGTCTTTTGAAGGCACCACCTCTGACACAGGTCCCCAGGGCTGCATCACTTCCTGACAGAGAACATTACAATGGCAGGAGGCTGTATAAGAGATCACAGAGAGGCTGGAGAGGTACCAGGCTGTTCCTTCATAACAGCCCTCAGAATGAACAAACCCCACATGAGTGAAATGACTCTAATCCCTTCCAAGAGCCGTGCCCCACCCCTTCTGTGCTCCACTGCCTCACTGAGAACCAAGCTTCCAGCATATGAACCCTGTGGGGGCAAGCTGCCCCAGGTGCCAGGACTCTGACCCTGGCTCCCTCTGGCCTCTGACTTTAGGAGGCCTTCAGGGGCAGAACATCCATCTTGACCTGGGTCATCCAGCCAAGGTCAGGCTAGAGCCAGCAGGACAGAATGCTCAAGCCTCCTCAGAGGATATGTCCTCCAACACCAGCTGCTTAGCCAGGACCAGTGCAGCCACCACACTCAGCAGCTGGGAGTGTGGGCGATAGGCTGCCCCTCTCTCCTGCCTCTCAGGCCCTTTGTGCCCCAGGGAGGCCTCAAGACCCACCAAAGTCTGGACATGGGGCTGCATCAGGACTGTCTTTTCCCTTTCCATGCATTTATCTTTCCAGTTCAGTTCCTCCCTAGTTACAGAGCGCACACCAGGTGCTGGGCACAGGCAGAGGTGGGGGGGTGGGGGGAGGCACGGACACAGATGGTCCCTCCTTCCCTCCTTTCACAGAGATTTTAGAAGAGAAGACAGCAATAACTGAAGACACAGTTTTAAAATGCACCTCAGGGGCCCGGCGGGATGGCTCAGTGGTCTAAAGTGCCTGCTTGGGAAAGCTTGGGCAGCTTCAGGGACCGCAATTTGATCCCCGGCACCACATGCTGCGCCAGCCCTGCTGTTGGGGTGGGCTGAGCCAGCCATAAAAATGAGTGAATAAACAAACAAAGGTTCTGAAACAAGAAAAAAAAAATAATTAATTAAAAAAAAATAAAATGCACCTCAGCTCCTAAAAAGGGGATAAAGAAGGAGGGGGAGGGAGAGCAGGCAGGGGCCGGCAAAGCCCCTTGGTTCCCTCCCTCCCTGGCCCTAGGAAGGAGGTAGGTACCTGCACGTGGCTGGTGGGGAGCAGGTTCGCTGCCTAAGAGAGAAGAATGTGGTCCACCCCTGCACATATCTGTGTGTCAAGTGACTGAATGCACCACCTTGGCTTAGAAGCCTCCTGTCACCTGTACCCCACAGCCCCCACTGCCAGCTGCTCGTAATCCAGCTCCAGGTGCTCCTCCGGGCCAGCTCCATTTGACGAGCTGCCTCCACTATGCCAGTTGCTTAGCCAGGGCCTGGGATCACGCTGCGGCGCCTCCTCCTCCCTGATTCAGCCTACGTAGATAAGGGCTTGGTCTCCTCTCCAAAGTACACCTTGAATCTGTCTTTTCTATCCAGCAGCCACCTTCTCTCCTGGGCACTTGCTGTGGTCTCCTTGCTTAGATTCCCAATTCTGTCCCAGTTGTCCTACAGGCTGTTGCCTGGTGCAGCCGGAAGATCATATAATCTGCATTCAGCCTGGGTGGCTCCCAGGATTCTCAGAATAAAAACACCGCGATGGGGCTACAAGACCTGCCTCTCTTTCCATGTCCGACCTCATCTCTTGACACCCTTTGTCTGCCTCCCCAGCTCCAAGCCCACCGCTCTCTTTCGCTTCTGCTCGCACATCAACACCTTTCCCACCTCAGGGCCTTTGTGCTTGCCGTCAGTTCTGCTGGAGCCCCTCTCCCTAGGGTTTTGCAGCCTGGCCCTGTTGCCTTCCTCCGCTGTCCCCTCACACATCATCGCCTTCATAAAAAGGCCTTTCCAGGCTGCATGAACTCAAGTAGTCGCCCCTCCTCTTCCTTCCCTATCCTTTCTGCCCCTACAATTCCATGTGACAGGGCTGTGGTAGGATGAGTGGTAGAGATGGAAGGAGTCTTCGGAACACTCTAAAAGGAGCAGAAGTTGGAGAGGGGTGGGTAAGGAATGTGGCTGAGGCTCTAAGAAAACAGAACTCATTTCCCTGCAGAGCAGGATGGACCAGCCACCGTGGAAGGGTGTGGGCTGAGCAGGCGGAACCCTGGTCCTGTGTCCCTAGTCCCTGGCCTGGAGTACGTGAAGGCCCAGCATTCCTTAGGGAGCCCGTGACTGCTTCCCTGGCATTGTTTAATCTCCTTGCTCTGATTATTTATTCCCAGGCCCACACCCCGCTCCCCACAGAGCCCCACAGGCCTCCCAGGGTGTGTGTGCATAGGCTGCACGTACAATTGTCCTGGCACAGCCCCTGACTCCTTGTCATTCTGGAGCTGCCATGGGGGAGCATAGGCCCAGAGGAGCCATAGTATCAGATCTTTCTGGACAAAGCTGGAATCTGACTTCATAGGGAAGATAAACATTGGTGATGAATTCACCCTGTGACCTGAACTCCTTGCCCATGAGGTGCGAGGTAGAAGCTAGGTGACCTTCTGGCACGTTGCTAACCTCTCTGAATCCTGGTTTCACTCAGCTGGCAGAGCCAAGACTGCAACCCAATTCTGACTCATACCTTGCTCAGCTCTAATGTACAGGAGCTTGGAGGAGTTCAAAGCACTGCACAATTCTCGGTGGCATGATGCCATTACCGATGGAAGATCCTACTAAGCGCCAGTGTCTGAGAAGTTCCAGGGCTGCAGTCCTTTCCCTGGAAATCTGAGCCAGTATCCTCAGATGACATTTTTTTGGAATGGAATCTTCAGGAATTTCATTCCAGTGCTGACATCCTGGCAGCTGGTTTATTTATACTCCCCGAGGCCTAGATCCTGCTCCCTCCAGACCCCGGTGCCGCCTGGGAGATATAAAGTTTAGACAACTCGAGACGGAATCCAGAATCTGACCAGCAGTGTGACACTCAGGGAGCTCCCACCCATTGGCGGATCTTCTCCAACACTCCACGCCACTTTCCTAAGTCTGTGGGTGACGCGCACCACATTTGTCAAGGACCTACTAAGTGCCAAGCATCTTCTGTGTGATAGCTTTGTGTGTGATTCAGCCGCTTCCAGACTGTGTGATCCTTAGCAAGTCACTTCCCTCTACAAACGATAGCAATCTTACCTACAGATACAGTTTTTTGGGTTCCATCCCCATGGTGCGGTACCTATCCTGCGCCTGGGACGTGCTGAGCGTAATCGAGACAGGACATAGTGGTGTGCGCCTGTAATCCTAGTGCTTGGGGGGCTGAAAACAGGAGAATCACTACGAGTCCCATCTGAGCAGTGTATCACATTTTATTTGCACCAGAAACCCAACCCACATTGGCCTAATCAAGACATTCGTTAGTTCCTGACCCTGCAAAGTCCAGGGACACTCCTTCTGGGAGTGGCTGTATTTGGACACTTCAAATAGTGTCATCGAAATACTGCCATAAACTCTGAGCATAGACCAGCTACATCCTTGGGCCGGTTATTTCCAGTAGGTTGCAGGTGATCTTTAACTCCTGTCAACAGCCTGTCTGATAAAAGGTGGCATCCCTTTCTCAGTAATTTCAGCAAAGTCCAGAATGAACCCTGATTGGCCAGTCTGAGTCACGCCCACTGCCTGAGTAGGCGGGTCCAGTTCCACTCTGCACCTGCGCATTGGCAGCGGCTTCCTTCGGCTGAGAGGCCCCTCTCGACCTAGCACTCCCCACTAAAATCCATCTCCAGCCCCTGGGCCCCCTCTGAGAACCCTCTCCTTCTCCTTGAAGCCTCAGCCCCTGTGCCTCGGTTTTGCCAACCACAGGACAGGAATTATGAATCTATCTTTTGGATTAATATGGGGAGTAAATGAGATTGGTCATGCGATGCAGTTGGCACAGTACCCAGCGTGGTGAGAAATCAATAAATATTAGCTGGCATGATTATATCATTATTATGAGATATGCAGCTGTTAACTCAAGCCTGTATTTCCCATGGAGACTTGCATAGGAGAGGTAGTCTGTAAACTGCATTAGGGTTGTCCATGTGAGGACATAGCTGCTATCCACCCACCATCCACCCTCCCACCCACCGGCCCATCCACCCATCCACTTATTCATCCACCTGCTCGTGCACCCGTCCATCCACCTGTGTGTCTACCCACCTGCCCATCTATCCACCCATTCACGCACTTGCCCCCCCCCCCCCCCACCCTTCCATCATCTATCTAACTGATGAACTGAGCAATCATTTATCCACTCATTCTTTAAAAAAAAAAAAAAAAAAGGAATCGAACTCAGGCCTTGTGCTAGCCAAGCAGGCTCTGTGCTGCTGAGCTATAGGCCTGGCAGCACTCATTCATTTTTTAAATGGACCGCTATCTCCTCAGTCGTATCCCTGGCCAGTGACTGCTGAGCTGCAGGGATCCACAGTCCCTGCCCTCACAGTGCCAACTTGGGTGGATGGGGAGGCAGAAAAGAGCAAATGAGTGAACAAACAAATAAGTAAACAAGATAAGTACAGACTGTGGCAGATCCGCATGGAGGTAAAATGGGGCACCAAGGGCCAGTGGACCAGGACGGAGATGACTCTGAAGCAAGTGGTCAGAGATATCTTCTTGACAGAGAAAGTGAAAGGGCTAAGAAGGAGCCAGTCACAGAAAAGCTTCGGGAAGAAGGCATTCCAGGCAGAGGGATACGTGTGCAAGGTTCCTGAGGCAGGAGTGTTTGTGGCCTGAGGAGGGGCAAGTGGCTGGCCAGTGTGTGGTGGTGGCATGTGGAGCGGAGAAGAGAGACATGCAGGGTCAGCTAGGGGGGGCGGGGGGATGCTGGGTGAGGCTCCAGCTGCATCCAGACTTCATTCTGAGAGCTGCAGGAAGTCACCGGAGGGCCTAAGAAAGGTGGTGACAAGACCTAGTTTCTGTCTTTAAAGGGCTGCTATGGTGGGCAGTAAAGGGACTGAGCAACGGAAGGGAAGGAGTAATGCTTCCTTTAGTTGGTCCCAGATCGGTGCGGTGACATTTCTTCTGAGTGCTGATAGAAGTAAGGGAGTGGTCTGTACTAGGCAGGAGAAAGGTGGCAGACAGGGGGCTCTCCAGGACAGGGGGCTCACAGCAGTGACCTTTAACAACAGGAAAAATGTAAGGCTAAGCCGGGCATGGTGGCGCACGCCTGTAATCCCAACACTCAGGAGGCTGAGGCAGAAGGGTCAGTGTGAGTTCGAGACCAGCCTGGGCTACAAAAGTGACCTCAAGGCCAGTCTGAACTGCACAGCAAGACCCTATCTCAAAAAGACAAAAAAAAAAAAAAAAAAAAAGGTAAGGCTAGTGAGGGTCCAGGGAGGAAAGAAGGGGTGGTGGCGTAGGTTAAGGACACAGGGAACTGCTTGGGTTCTGTGGAATGGACTTGCTTTCAGGGCACCTGGCCCTAAGGCTCTCACTGAGAAACTCTGAGCACCTGGCTTCTCAGTGCCTCCGGTCACAGCCAGTCTGTCAGACCGCCAGCAGCCCACATGCAAGTGACTCCATATACCGAACTATTGTGGGGCTAAGCACTGCTGTGTGGATTATGGCCTGGCTATATGGCAGAGGGAGATCTTGAGGAAGATGCGCTTCTTTCTTGGCTCGAGATGAAAATAACCCAGGACAGGTATGGTGGCTCTGCAAGGCCATCATCATCCACTCTCATCCCACCTTTTTTTTCAGCCTTTCTCAGAATATGGCTTTCAGCTTCCTGGTTCCAAATGGCAGCTATCACTCCGGCCCTCACAGTTTCATCCTTGGCAGGAGGGAGAAAGATCTAGAAAGAGGATATAATCTTCCTTCCTGCTCTAAAGACATTTCTAGAAGCTCACCAAAACCCTTGCACTTCACCTTATTGATCGTATCCATCACTAGATCTGCAGCAGCCCGCAAGGAAGGCTGGGAAATGTGATTGTTAAGCTGATGAGCCATGCTAGCCAGCAGAAAGTCAGGAATCTGTAAGTGTGGAAGAGCAGGAATTGCGTACCTGCTGTCTGTCCTGCGTAGCTTTCTGCAAAGTGGCCCCAGGTCTCTGGGGAGTTGACTCTGTGTTCCAAAGCAGGTCCCTGGCAGGCCATGAAGAAGTGTGCCAGAGGGAGATGCTGCTGATACGACTGATCCAGTTGCTCTGTGCCCAGTGTGTGTGGTTACAGCCCCTCCACCATCTGACCCATCATCTATTCCTCTTATGGTCCCTGCCTCTCCCCCAAATCCATACCTGCTTATCAACAGGCTGTCTCAGGTCCTTTGCACTTGCTGCTCTCTCTGCCCGGGATGCTTCTCCCACTGATGGCCCCAAGGCCAGCTCCTCTCACCATCAAGTCCCAGCCTGCTGGTCACCTGCACAGAGAGGCCCCCAGAACCACCCTGCTAGTGTACACCATCTCCTGCCTATTCTCTTTTCCACAGGCCTATTTCATTTCTCCATCGAAATGATCATAACTCAAACCTACCCCGCCGACCTGTTATGGTGCACTGTCCCCTCCCTCCATAAGAACATCGGCCCCCTGAAATCTGCCCCTTTTTGCTTGGGTTGTTCCCTATGGCGTTCCCTATGCCCGCTCCTGGCCCCAGGTCTGGGCCTCTAAAAGAACACGTGGCACTTGAGTGAAAGAAATCTTCATGAAAGCCTGGCCCAAGCAGGTACAGGGGCCAGGGGTTAAATCCCCAGGCCTGCCATGCCAGCCCCAGTCCTGGGGCGCACTGAGATGGCAATGGAGACTGGACGTGGTGACACACTCCTGTAATCCCAGCTCTTGGGAGGCTGTAAACAGGCCAATCACTAGGAGTCCAGTCTAGTTATGAGACCCTGAACACCCCATAGATCCTTCCCTAAAAAAAAAAACAAAAACAAAAACAAAAAGAAAGCCTGACCACTGTAGACACAGTCACTTTTACAGATGAGGGAACAGAAGCCCAGAAAGACGATGTTCATTGTGCAAAATCAAACAGCCAGTAAATCTCACGGCAGCATTTGAACCCAAGTCTAGCTGATTCCACTGTCTTCTACCTGAGCTCCCCCTCATGCAAAACAGCAGCTCACAGTGCAGCTCCCACTGTACTCGGGCTTCCTCACACGTAGGTGAGGCATCCTGGCCTTTAAATGAACAGTGAGCGGCCATGGAAGCTTTACCATGCCAGGTGCAGCACTCGGCATCTCAATGAGCCTCATGCCATCAGCCCAGTGAGGTGGAGCCCCGGGGACCCCACAGCACAGATGAGCAGCAGAGGCTCAGAGAAGTTAAGAAACTTGTCTGTGGTCTGCACTGGAAAACTGGGAAGCTGGGACTGGGCTGCAGGTGAAAGAGAAATAAGATGCAAGTCAGACTCCTGAGCAGCCCGTTTGCAGGCCCCCTTTCCGCTAGATCCAGCTCATTCATTCATTTTTAAACCTCACTGATTGTGCGTTATTTCTGTGTTTGATGAATGAAGACAGGGTTGATTGGAAGGAGAGTGGATGAATGTTCATTGTTCAAAGAGATCATTCCTGCTTTTAACCTTGAGCTGTCACTGCCAAAGGCCTCAGCCTGGGGAAAAGCAGCAGCTGAGCCTGGGCCTCCTTGGTCGCCTGCACCTAGGCTTCCCCTGTTGCCTCCCAACCTCTGCGTGTCCACCTGGGTGGCTGCCTGGGTTGACATCAGAGAACTCCGTCTCATCTCTGATCAGACTCAGCAGAAGAGTGGTTGGTCAGGATGCACCTTGCCTCGCTGTGGACCAATGAAGAGCAAAGCCCTGCCCCCTTAATCTGCACCTCCAGGCTTACAGGCCGGAAATGTTCACAGGCTCTTCAAGGTCTCAGCCAAGCGCCAGGCCCCCCGGGGAGCCATACAGCTCTGCCTGATACCCGAAGGAAATTGAGTCCCCAGAGTGCCCAGGAAGAAGATGAGCCTTAGAAGCCTCTTCTGCCCACCCTTGCCAGCACTGTTAAGTGGAAGCTTCCTTTTGTCCCCAGAGCCCTGGCTCTAAAACAGATAACCAAGAACTTCAATACTGATTCATAGGCTGAATGTCAGTAAAACTCACCATCTGGCTTTTTGATGTAGACAAGTAGAAACCCCTGTAATTCTTTCTGCACCCTAATGTACCATATTGTGCTCACGGCCACTCTGAGGTCCCCGCCATAAAGCGTTTGAAAGGTCTTGGAGCACTTCTGGCAGCCCTGATGGAGGGAGGCCTGGGGCTCAGAGGCCTGACTGTCAGGTAGAGGTGATGTGCGGCACCCGCGGCCCCAGGCATTAGACACCTGCAGCCTCAGGCCTTGGAGAGTGCGCAGGAGTTGCTCCTGCTGTCCCTTCTCTGGCCATGACAAGAGTAGAGGTCACCACACCTGTAATCCTAGCACTCTGGGAGGCTGAGGTGGGAGGATCCCAAATTTGATCCCACCTGGACAAAGTCGTGGCCTAGTGGCATCCAATCTCAAAATTTAAAGAAAAAACATTTTAAGGGGGCTGGGGAGATAGCTCCATGGCACCAGAGACTGCCTGGCAAGTACAAGGTCGTGAGTTCAAACCCCAGTCCCATGGTGGGGTGAATGTTTTAAATTACTGATGCATGTGTATGTGGGGAAGGGGGGTTGGCGCAAAGTTTCTGGGTTCAGTTCTCAGTGCCCGTCCCCCCAAAGGAAAAGGAGACAGAAAAGTGGGGGTTACATATTGAGACAGGACCCTGAGAAAGGACCTATGCCAGAGACCACCTGAGTGGACAGTGCAGGAGGAAAGCCAGAGACGTGAGGCTGCTCGCTTGAGGACGCCCGCAGAAGCAGGCAGCAGGTCTTCCAGCCGTGCCCCTGCCAGCTGCTCCCTGTGTTAGCCACGGCCACCCACACACCTCTCTCAGTGCCTAGCAGACACTGACCCGAGAAGCCAGAATGTCTACTGTCACCTAACCTGAGCAAGTCAGCACCTCTGTGGTTCACACTGTGAGCATCCGTGGACACCAGGGCCTCTTCTAGGAGCCACTCCCCCTGCTCCCCCTGCCCAAGACTCTGGCCCAGGGACAAGCCGTGGCTCCACACACCCCGTGGGCACTGTCCTGGCTTCGTGATGCCCTGCTGTGCACAGCAGGGCACACCAGAGCCAGTCATCACTGTTAAGACGGGCAGTCCCAACTGGGCTGCTTGAATCCTCAGCAAATTCAGGGAGGAGGCGCTCACCCAGGCAGGAAGGACATTGTCCCTTGGGAACCAGCCCCTCATCACGTCTTCCCTCCTTGTTCCCCACTGAAGGTCACTATCCCCAGATGACAGGAGGCCACAATGTTACCAGCTCCCCAGGCTTCTGCCTAGAGCAAGGCAGAAGAGGTTCCCCAAGCCAAGCCTGTTGGGCAGAATGGAGCCACCTCAGGAAGATGGCTCGAATGGGGGCAGAAGGTAAAACTTTCTCCTGACCCCAGGACTCTGAGAGAAGAAAGACCACAGGGGTTAGAAAAGCTAATGCAAAGATTTGAAGCCTCATGGACATGGGCTTAAACTCTGCCTCCCCCACTTTTATATGTATCACCTTGGACATTGGTTTGCTCAGCCTCAGTTTGCCCAGTTATAAAATGGGGAGAGGCACAGCACAACCTCCCAGATTGTTATCAATAGGAAATGAGATCCTTCATTCCATAAATTGAAGTCAGAGGCATGACAGCTAACCAGGAAGAGGGGAGGAAAATGCATCCTGGGCAGAAGGAGCATGGACAAAGGCCCTGTGGTGTGAAGGTGGTGCAGACTATGAGGGGCCAAAGGAAGGCCGAGGCAAGAGAGCAGAGAGGGTGTGGAACAAGTGTGTCTAGAGAGCCAGGCAGGGTGTAGACCACGCTGCAGTGCAGTGGGACCCTCTAATCTGGTGGCTTCCACAGATTGATGCTGTATGGCAGACCAGGAATCAGTGGACTTTTCTGAAAAGGATGAGTCTCGAGCAGCGACTGGCTCCATCTCAGACCTCAGGGGGTGTCCCAGCTCCACCCACCACATTGGTCTCCCAGCCAGTAAGAAAGGAAAAAGGGCTTGCTGTGAATTCTGCCTGCCTTCCCCTGGCTAAACTTGGCCAGGCAGTCACATCTAAAGGAAGGGGAGCTGGGAAATGTAGTCTTCACTCTGGCTCATCCTGTGTCCAGCCAAAGCTATGGTGAGGAGAGAAGGAGAGAGCAGATCCCGGAATGCCTTGTGGCCTTTGCCACTGCAGCGCCAGGGAACCCAGGCAGAAGTGCATTTGAAGTGATCCTGGGTGGGGGGCTGCTGGCCAAGCAGGTGGAGAGAATGTATCAGATCCACACCCATGTCTATGAGCAGGAGTTGACCAAATCTGGCATCCAGTTGCAGACAGGGCAAAGGAAGGGGCATGCGCGGCAGGCAGGACCCCTGTGTGGCTTGGGCCAACTTATGCTCACCTGGTATAGGAAGTCCTTCCCATGCCTGGTCAGGTTTGGAGGCACCTGTTGGGTTTATTATGGCCTTGGGCGGGTCCAGGGTGGTAAATAAATCTACCCACCGAGAGCTATAGGTAAGTAAAGGCACGGAGCCCCTGTGCCCCACCCAAGGGACGGCTCTTCCTTTGCCCCAGCCGGTGGTGACTGCTGGGAATGGAGACCAGGTGGAGAGAAAGTCTCTGAACATCTAGATTTTTATGTGCAACCTCCCAAATTTGAAACTTGGGCAACAAAGGAAAATTCAATTTCTCACCCTAAGGCCTGTGGATCTTTCTGAGTGCTTCTGGGGAAGCTTCTGCCTCCCATCTTCACAGTCCAAACCCAGGAGCGACAGATTTCTGACCCTGTGTGGCCACTGGCACCCCCTGCAGGCTACCTGCTCCAATATTTCTCACCAACCCCCAGCAGCCACCAGTCCTTTGAAGAGGGCAAAACCCTCTGCCTGCTCCCAATCCCCTTAATCGGATCTGCACCAGTGACCCTTCTAATTAAAACTCTCTGCTGTAATCCCCCCATAAAGCTGGAGGAAGCGGAAGTACCATAAAAGGAGTGAAAGGTCTGATGGTCCAGGAACCACCTCTTCCTATGTCCTTGAAAATGCCTTGGGGACCTGCTATCTCGCCCCACCTCCACTGAATGGCCCCAGGAAAGTGACTTCATTCTGTAGGCTTCAATTGCATTCATTTGTCAAGTATTTAGGAAACACACACTGCTAGGCACTCTTCCCCAAGTGGGGACAGAAAGAGAATAATTCAGCTTGGCATGACTAGCGTGGTGACAGAAGCTGGGGTCTACGACAGCCTGAGGACAGACAGCCCATGGGCAGCAGGCAGTCCCTTAGCTACGCCTCTGATGGGGGGCAGGAAGCAGACAGGAGGTGTGGACTGTGGATGGGAGGGCGGAGCACTGCAGGCAGAGGAAACACCGTGGGAGATGTCTGCCCCTGAGATGCGCACCCCCACCCTCCACCCCAGGTGTTCTGGTCTCTAAATGTCCATTCTCCTCTTTCAGTCTGAGCAACCAGGTTTCTCCTGAATCAGTTCCGCCCTGACCATCTGACCTCATGTGACAACCTCACTGCTTTTCTGCCAGTCCTCCCTGAGGGTTTTCTCAGTGACACACAGCTCCGAACCCTTGCTCACATCACTCCACTCTTTCCCTAGCTTATGCGCTGTTCTGTCTGCCTCTCCCTTACAGCTCCATGAGTCTGAGGAAACTCTCTTTTTATGTTTATCACTAATGCTGCATTCCCAGCAACAAGCGTAGCACTTAAGAAGCGCTCAATACGTACAAGCCAACTGAATGCAAAGGAGCTAGAACTTTACCCAAGAGCTGGGAGCCATGGAGGGTTTGCAGCAGCTCTGTTCTGCTTCTGTCCCATGGCTGTGGGGATTAAAAGCCATGGGATACCCTTTACGGAAAGTGGCTTTTAATATAATTTTATTGTGGCTTACGTTATATATCATATAACTCACCCCTTTCCATTGTACAGTTCAACAGTTTTTAGTCAACTTACCCAGCTGGGCAACCATCATCCTAAATGACTCAGAACATTTCATTATCCCAGTGAGATTCCCATGCCCAATAACTGCTAATCCCTACCCCTATCCTGGCAACCACTAACCTGCTTTCTGTCTCCCTAGACTTGCCCTGTCCGGACATTTCATGTGAATGTAGTGAGATCCCATGTGGCCCTTTATGACTGCCTCCCTTGACTTTGTTCATGTTTTCACGGTTCACCCCGGTCTAGCACAGACCATGAGGACATTGTTCCTTTTTTGGATGAAAAAACTATTACACTATAGAATAGGCCACATTTTGTTTGTCCACTTGCGTCGTTTCCACTTTGTGGCTGTTGGGAATGCAGATGCTAGGAACGTGCCTGCGTAGAAAAGCAATTTGCAAGTCCAAAATACTGCGGCAGCTCGCAGCGTGCCAACGTCCTCCGCCCTGGGGTGGGCTTGTGACCAGCCGTACATCTGCACCGTGCTTGAGCCTCCCCATGTTTCCAGGAGGAGCTTGAGCCCTCTGGTGCACGGACAGTTGCTGCCTGATTCACATTCCTGGAATGGCAGGGAGGCGTGCGGGGGCAGTGATGAGCAGCCTGGGGGCGTTCCTGTCTCCACACCAGGGCTGGTGACAGACTGAGACCCTCGCTCTGGCTCACATGAGACCCCCACCTGCCCAACCCCCCCTCCCAGAGGACCAAAGGCCCCTCTCTTTTTGGTGCAGACAGGTGGGTTAAAGGATCCAGAGCCTCCTTCCAGGGAGGGAATTTGGGGATATTCTCCCAGCCCCTGCCGCTGGCTCCTGCCTCTGTTTCCCAGGTGCCTGGAGTCCTGCCCAAACCAGACTGGGCTCAGATCCCAGCAAAGCAGAGGCCCTGTCAGAGCCTGAACTGGGGCAGGAGGACTTCCAGGTGGCAGCTGGTTCTGCAGCCAGGGACCCGTCTAGAGAGTAGATCCTCCTGGTTTTAAAAGCTGTTTAGAGGATACCTGCTACCTTAGCCAGGTTGTAGAGGTCCACAGTCCTACAGCTAGCCTTCCAAAAGCAGTCAGTCCAGGGAGTGGAGATGGGGTCAGGAATAATTTATCCAAGTAATAATTTAATAATGATACACTTTCGAGGCAGTTATGTAGTAAGTGCTCGGTCTCTTTCCTCTTCATTTAAAGGAAATGGAAACTCAGAGGAGGAAAGTGACTTGTCCAAAGCCACACAGCTGTGAAATAACAGCAGGGGGCCCAAACCAGCTGATAAATAAATGTAAAGCTGAGGAGTAGTGGAAGCAGGAACCCTAAGGCTTACTCTGGCACCAGCTGATGCAAGGGCCTTAGGAGCTCACTGGAGTCTCACTGCGATCTTACAGTGATCTCTTGTCTTGCAGATGAGAAAACCAAGGCACAGGAACTCAGAATTGGAAGTTCCCTTGGCAGGAAGTGTGGGCTGATGCGAAAGGCTTCCGTGGGTCTCAAAGGAGAGAAAATAAAAACCTTGTTATACATCTGGGGGGGAAGAGGGGGGTAAGAGGACACAATCTTAGTACAGCTGTCTGATGCATATACCCCGAGAGATGGCGGCTTAGCGCTCGCTCACCCTCCCAAGCCAACCCTGAGCAGCAGGAAGTCCTCCAGAACCCAGCAGGGCCTCCCTATATTGTCTCCCAGACATCCTTGGGCCGAAAGAAGGGAGTCGTACAAAGAAAGAGATTGCCAGCCTAAGGCCCGAAGGATTGTACAATAGCTGGGTGCATAATTCATGCACTGTTGGCAGAACATCAATTATGTGGGCCTTCCCTGGAGTTGTCTGGGAGCTAGAAGCCAGAGCAGGCTCCCTGCCAGCCTCTTGGGGTAGCAGGACCTCCTGGCTGTTAAAGGAACAGGGTCCCCCGGAGTCTGCTCCCTCTGCACGGGGCCCTCCTGCCGGAACAGAGATGGAAGCCGCTCCCTGCAGGAATCAGCCTGAGGCCCACTGGCTCTCCCATCAAATCAGACCTGCTCTCAGCCCGGCACTTCTCAGAGAGCTACACACGGACCCCCGAGTCATAGCTCGTGAGGGGCTGACTATCATTATATCTCGGAGTTTCTCGGCCTCAGCACTGTTGACATTTCAGGATGGACCAGGCTGTGCTTACCAGATATCTTATGTGCTGTAGGATACCGAGAATCCCTGGCCTCCACCCACACAGTGTCACTGGCACCTCCCCTTCCCCTGAAAATTCCTGTAGAAATGGCTAAGCATCCTCTGGGTGTCAAAATAAACCCTAGTAAAGAACAACTAGCATACGTCCTCCTTTCACAGATAAGGAGACTCGGGCCAAGAAAGTTCTGGTGCTAAAGAAACTGGAGAGCTCAGATTCAAGGTCCAGGGCCCATGCAGATAACCTCAACACAGGCATCCCAAGGAGGGCGCTGCCTTCTATCTGTTGCAGTAATCACAGATTTATTTTGGTGGATGTTTCATACATACATTGTAGGAAAAAAAGGTCAAATTTGGGCCCGGCAGGATGGCACAGTGGTCTAAAGCGCCTGCAGGCGGCTGCAGGGACCACAGTTCGATCCCCGGCACCACATGCTGCGCCAGCCCTGCCCTCAGGGCAGGCTGAGTCGGCCATAAAAATAAATAAACAAACAAAAGTTCAGAAACAAGAAAAAATAAATAAATAAATAAAATTCTAAAAAAAAAAAAAAGTCAAATTTGCCTGTTATTTCCTAGGATAGTGCTAAAATGAAATGAAGAAAGTTCTCTCTCTCCCCTCTCTCTCTCTCCCTCTCTCTCTTCCTCTCTTTCTCTTCCTCTCTCTCCCTCTCTCTCTCATAAGACATCAAGACAGAGACAGTTTGTTTAGGGATGCACACATTTGTATTAAAAGCTATACACAAAAGCAAAGAAATGAGAATAAAAGCTGCCCACTGTTATCTCTAGGGTAGTGAAGAACACTGGAAAGTGTTGGCGTTACTGCTCCCTGCTCTGTTCCTCAGCTTAGGTGGTGGGTTTGCAGGTATCTGTTGGCTTATGGTTCATAAAGTACACGTAAACTAAGTCTAATTTTCCGTGTATCAAATATCTTACCATATAACATGACTAGTATCTTTCTCATGGTGAATGCAAATCACGACCCTGAGACTCAAAAGCCAATTGTTTTAAAAGCAGAGGGTATGTTGGGCAGGACTGGAGCAAAGTGTAAAGCAGTGGAACAGCTCAGGCTGAGGATGCAGCATCAGGACAGCTTCTCTCAGCTCCCGAGCTGGCCTGTACAGGCACCAGAGCTGTCCAGCCGCCTGTCACCCCAGGGTTCACCAAGGAGCCCTGCATACAGTAAATGATCCATAAATGCTTGTGAAACTGGAAACTGAGTCCTGATCTGAACCCTTCCACTCACAGCTCCGTGAACTTGAGCTACAGCCAACAAATACTTTGGGAGCATCTGCAAGGTGCCACTCCTGATCTGGGTGCTATAGGTGCAGAGATGGTTCTCAGAACTGATCCCTGCCCCCCCCCCCGTACTCACAAATTCTTGCCTCTGTGAGTATGTGTATGTGGGTGTGTATGTCTGTCTGTCTGCCCGTGTGTGTGTCTCTCTGTGTATGGGCTAGAATGCATAGCCCATAACCTATGGCAAAGTCAAGTGGAGACCTATGAATGGAGTGACCAGCACTCCCAAAAAACGAGGACGACTTCAGAGGAGAGGATCTTGAGGCTGCGTTTGAAACATGGGTCAGAAGTTACCAGAAAGTGAGAAGCTCAGGTGCAAAATTGACCTACAATGGTGATAACATGTGGCCAGAAAAATGTGACATTTTGGAGACTAGAGAGACGGTCAGATGCTATGTCCTATACAGCTCTCCATGGCCCCAGGGAGGATGAGAATATAAACATTTGAGACAAAACCTTAGGTCAGGTGGAGACCTCTCTCATGATGAGAGAAGGGAAATCAAAGAACCACCATTATTTACACTTTTGATAAAATTAGCATCATAAGACACAGGGTTGCCTAGCAACTAATGACTGGTATTGTCTTGGACAATAGATTTTTCTCAGGACTGAGGTAACTTGGTTGCTTTAGATATTTTGGCCCTGTCTTGCCCCCTTCTCCAAGGCTGGTTGGCTGAGCCCAGTGTATAGATTGGCTGAGCCTGGATTTGCTACACACCTTGGGCCAATCATCAACAACCAAGCTTCAATGGTACAAAGATGGTGACCAGGGATTAGATCTTTCCCTCTGGGGTCCTGAAGACTTCCTAAACAGAAAAGCGATGTGATGGGGTTATAGTGGGGAAGCAAAAGGCCCTGGGGCAATTTATTAATTCAACAATAAATTTCATTTATTATTGGATTTTATTAATTTCAAAAAACATCCATTGGGCCTTATTTCCAGCCCAAGCCCTCTTCTCGATCCCAGGAACTTGATGGTAATAAAGTCAAGGTCCTTAGCCCCAAAAGTCCATAATTTCTTAGTCTATAGTTCATCACAATTTAGTATAGGTCCAGGATATCTGTGCCTCCCTGGAAATTACAAATTGGCAAATTTTTTGAGTCTGAGCATTTTTCTAGCGAAGGAATCCTTTGATTTCCTCTGATTTTGTGTTGACTTTTATGTGTTTTTTTTTAAGGCAGCCTTTTTGGTCAGGCTGGCCTTGAACTTGCAACCCTCCCATCTGAGCCTTTTATGTAGCTGGGATCACAGGCATGCACCACCACATTCAGCATCATCTGATTTTTAACACAGACTTAAAAGCTCATGCTGTGGGGTCACACTGACCTGGGTTAAAATCCTGGCTCTACCTCTTGCTAGTTGTGCAAGTCCAAGTTTCCTCCTCTGGTTGATGGAGCTAATAATACTTAATAGGGTAATTGTAAGAATAAGAGAAGGTATTGCATAGAGTGTTTAGTGCACACAGAGTCAACAAATGGCAGCTCTTAACTACCACTAGCATCACTGTGAAAGAAACACCAACCCTGTAACCATGTGAATCATAGTCAGCACAGGATTCACCAATTATGGCCTGCAAATGAAATTCAGCCTGCTGCCTATTTTTATGAATAAAGTTTTATTGAAATGCAGTTATGCCCATTCATTCATTCATATGATACCCAAGCTATTTTTGTGCTATATTTGAACAGAGAATGCATAGCCTTCAAAGCCAAATTATTTACTCTTTGGCCATTTATAGAAAGAGTTTGCCCACCCCTGGGCTTGCTGATTGTTTCAATTCCCTGGGTCCTAGTTTTCACATGTGCACAATTAATTAATTTAAATAAATGATTTGTAGCTTAAATAGTCATTAAATGACTACTGAGGTGTGAAGATGATCTTGAATGTGGAAATATTGTGACGATCATTGTGGCTGGTTTCTCACTAAATCCTCCTCTCTTCTTGTCACAGATCCTGGCCATAATTTCCATTATGTTCATCGTCCTCTCCACCATTGCCCTATCACTCAATACACTACCTGAGCTGCAGAGCCTTGATGAGTTTGGCCAGAACACAGACAACCCGCAGCTGGCCCACGTGGAGGCCGTGTGCATCGCCTGGTTCACCATGGAGTACCTGCTGCGATTCCTCTCCTCCCCCAAGAAATGGAAGTTCTTCAAGGGCCCACTCAATGCTATTGACTTGCTGGCCATCTTGCCATACTACGTCACCATCTTCCTCACCGAGTCCAACAAGAGCGTGCTGCAGTTCCAGAATGTGCGTCGTGTGGTCCAGATCTTCCGCATCATGCGCATCCTGCGCATCCTCAAGCTTGCGCGCCACTCCACTGGCCTTCAATCCTTGGGCTTCACACTACGCAGAAGCTACAATGAGCTGGGCTTGCTCATCCTCTTCCTTGCCATGGGCATCATGATCTTCTCTAGCCTTGTCTTTTTTGCAGAGAAGGACGAGGATGACACCAAGTTCAAAAGCATCCCAGCCTCTTTCTGGTGGGCCACCATCACCATGACAACGGTTGGGTATGGAGACATCTACCCCAAAACTCTCCTGGGGAAAATTGTTGGTGGTCTCTGCTGCATTGCTGGGGTCCTAGTGATTGCTCTTCCCATCCCCATCATTGTCAATAACTTCTCTGAGTTCTATAAGGAGCAGAAGAGGCAAGAGAAAGCAATTAAGCGAAGAGAGGCTCTGGAGAGAGCCAAGAGGAATGGCAGCATTGTCTCCATGAACATGAAGGATGCTTTTGCGCGGAGCATTGAGATGATGGACATCGTGGTTGAGAAAAATGGGGAGAACATGGGTAAAAAGGATAAAGTACAAGACAACCATTTATCCCCCAACAAATGGAAGTGGACAAAGAGGACACTGTCTGAAACCAGTTCGAGTAAGTCCTTTGAAACCAAGGAGCAGGGATCCCCTGAAAAGGCCAGATCATCTTCTAGTCCTCAGCACCTGAATGTCCAGCAGTTGGAAGACATGTACAACAAAATGGCCAAGACCCAGTCCCAACCCATCCTCGCTACTAAGGATTCAGCAACACAGAGCAAACCAAAGGAAGAACTTGAAATGGAGAGCATCCCCAGCCCTGTAGCCCCTCTACCAACTCGTACAGAAGGGGTCATTGACATGCGAAGCATGTCGAGCATTGATAGCTTCATTAGCTGTGCCACAGACTTCCCCGAAGCCACCAAGTTCTCCCACAGCCCTTTGGCATCCCTCCCCAGCAAGACTGGGGGCAGCATAGCTCCAGAGGTGAGCTGGCGGGGGGCTCTGGGTGCCAGCGGTGGGAGGCTTGTGGAGGCCAACCCAGCCCCTGATGCCAGCCATCACTCTAGTTTCTTCATCGAGAGCCCCAAGAGCTCCATGAAGACCAACAACCCTTTGAAGCTCCGAGCGCTCAAAGTCAACTTCATGGAGGGTGATCCCAGCCCTCTCCTTCCCGTTCTGGGAATGTATCATGACCCCCTTAGGAACAGAGGGGGTGCTGCAGCTGCTGTCGCTGGACTAGAGTGTGCTACGCTCTTGGACAAGCCTGTGCTGAGCCCAGAGTCCTCCATCTACACCACAGCCAGTGCTAGGACACCTCCCCGCTCGCCAGAGAAACCCACAGCAATAGCATTCAACTTCGAGGCGGGCATCCACCAGTATATTGATGCGGACACAGATGATGAGGGGCAGCTGCTCTACAGTGTGGACTCCAGCCCTCCCAGAAGCGTTCGAGGGAGCGCCAGCCCCAAGTTCAGTATCAGCTCTAGATCAGAGAAAAACCACTTCGAAAGTTCCCCCTTAGCCACCTCCCCTAAGTTCTTAAAGCAGAACTGTATTTACTCCACCGAGGCATTGACTGGAAAAGGCCCCAGTGGTCAGGAAAAGTGCAAACTTGAGAACCACATCTCTCCTGATGTCCGTGTGTTGCCCGGGGGAGGAGCCCATGGGAGCACACGGGACCAGAGCATCTGAACTCCCCACTGCAGAGGGGACATTGTGGGCAAGGTCCAAGGAGGACGGCTGTTCAGCTTACCTGCCACAGAGCTTTTCTGCATGAACTCAGAAACAGAAAAGCTCTGCAAGCTCCCAGGAAGAAGAGAGACTCACAGAAGTCCCCTGAGACCTGAAGAGTTATGACAGGTCCATCAGCATGACATTGGCCAAGCTTTGGGGACAGTGCCTCCTTGTAATAATTGTACTGCCCTCTTTGGGGAATGATAAGCAGGGCTCACAACCACCACTACCACCAGTCTAGACCTAACTGAGGCCACCCTTCTCTTGTGGCTTCTCTATCACAGCCTCTAGGGGCGACATTTCCACCCTTTCTTGGCTTCAGTTCGAGAAGGATGCTGGAACGAGTGGCTGGTATTGAAAGAGTGCATTGATCAATTTGGTATTAAGTGTCGCCTGACCACCTCTAGGAAAACCTGCCCATCACCTCTTGGATCCCACTGTTAGAAGGCCCCAGGGCATGCTTGTGTCCTGGGGACATCGCGCCATACGCCACGATCCCAGAGCAAAACCCTTCCTCAAATGACTTCATTGACTTCAGTATTCCATAGTACCTGAGATTTTATTTTGAGATACCATCAGGGTGAGTTGCACCATTTGTACTCGATTCTTATTGCCCTCTGGCAACCTGGGAAGGGTTCAGAAGGTGGGCACGCAGCCAATGGGATGAACTCCACATTGCTTTAGGGTTATAGAAAGGAAATGATTTCTGTACATCGCTAGAGTAGACTCAAAAGATATCCAAGTGTCAAATATGCAAAAGAAATAGCTTATTCAAAGAGACTCTGTGTTACTGAAGAACAGCATAAAAATTTTATTTTCTTTTTTACCTGCAAAAATGAAAAGAAAAAAAAAAAAAAAACACCCCTTACTAAATGCCCCATCCAGACTTTTGAATACTTCCTGCTGCAGCAGGGGGAGCACCTACTATAATAGAAATTCTTTTTTGTTTCCTGTGGTATTCAAGCTAAAAGAAATTTAATAAAAAGCACTTTATGTTTTTCAAATATAGGTTCTACCAGGGACAGTGTCACCGTCTTGCACTTTAAAAGAAGCACTATTTCCCGTGGGCCACCTGTTGACGCTGTATTTGGGTTGTTGCTACAGGCCCATATTCGAGCCACAGTGGGCATGATCCGAGTCCGTGGGCTCCTTCCCTGCCCCTCTGGAGCTTCCCTCACCCTCATGGGCCAGCAGGGGTTCCCGGCCCTGGGTTAGGGCCTCTCCTAAAGTCACCTGCACAGGAGACATGCACATCTCAGAAGGTCCCAGCGACGGTTGGGCATTGGGTGTTTGTTCATTCTTGTCAACTAGCCATTGGTGTGTTTTCAGTGTCAGTCTGTCCTTCAAGCTCAGCTCTCCTTCCTGCAGCCATCAATGCAGACAGTACAGACAAAAGCAATAAGTATTTGTGCATATCCTGAGCGATTCTGGTGTATTTGTTGATGTTGGTCTTCCTGTCCTCGTTTGATGACCTACTATCATCCTGCTTGCTTTTGCTCCAACGTCACGGTGTTGTTGGCCATTTCTCAGTATGGTGACACCAGGTTGAACCACTGATTAACACAATGTTGTTGTATTGGTTCATGTCTCAGTAAAGACAACCTGTTTTTTCGTCTGCCTGTCTATAGGAGCAGTGTTGTTCTCTCAGTATACTGTTGATGGATGATGTCCCAGGTATAATAGTGTCATTCTGCCTGGCTTCAGTACAGTGACAGGCATATGTCTTCCTGGTCAAACAAAGACATCATGTTGGGTCACTTTAGTACAATCTGTTGCTGGCCTGCCCATTAGTATAATGGTGCAATCCACCTGTACATACACGAATGTCACATTGTTGTGACATTGTCCTTAAAAATGTGTGCTCTCTGCCACCTCTGGACCCAGTATATGGCACTTCTCAGCCTCTTCAGGGATTGTGGATCCTCTCAAAAGGGTATGATCCTGTATATGCTGTGTTAACAATGAAGAGGCAAACTTGACTCTTCTTGGTATCTTCAGAGCCCTCACAAGCAGACGCAAAGGGACAGAGGGACAGGGAGAGTGAGTGTGGGCATAGGTGGGCACCCCGAGAGGAAGCACAGTGCTTCCAAAACCCTTTGCTGAGTGCACAGTCAGGCTGGGGCCTTTGAGGAGTGACAGTGGGACAGTTCCCCGCTGGTCATCTTCTTCGTCTCTGTTTTCATCACCATTTCTGTCCATCAGCACAAATGTGAAAATTCAGGGAAACAAATGCTTTTTGATAAAAGTAAATAGTTGTGATTTCCGATTCAAATATTTTTAGAGCTGATGCTATCTGTAAAAATTAATAATAATATAGTCTATTTTACATATCAGGAAAGTGAACATGTTTCAATATAGCCATATATAGTGAGAAGGAATTTACCACCCCTTCTTCAAATCAAGGCATTTCATTGTTGGTTAAAGCAGATGAGACGTGTACAGATTGGGAATGATTTCATTTTTTTCTTTTTCTTTTTTTTTAATGAATAACCAACTGGTGCAACTCTCCTTGTAACCAAAGGCCCTTTATGCCTTGTGTCACGTAGGACCTGGCCCTTCTTTCCTAGTGTGTGTTGTCAGACCTAAAGTAGCATTTTACTGAGTCACTTTTGAAGGATGAATTCAGAAGTATCATTAAGAACCTACCTTTTCAGGCTTCTTAGCCAGAGTCCTATAGAGTTCTTATAGAAACAGAATCATTGAAAATCAGCATATACTATGCTTAGAAAGTATTCCGTTTTGGTTTGGGTTTGGTTTTTCCTTTTACTTGTATGTGTATGTATTGCAGGAATATAGCTTTTGCCCTGCCTGCATTCAATTCAAAATGCATATTGTACATTTTTCCAGCACCCAACCCTCGCACACACACACACAAAAAGAACATATCCTGATTTGTAATGTTCATACACCCAACCTGTACCCGTGTACAGGTATGTAATGCACTGGGAAATCTATCGAAGATCTCTACTGAGAAGCTGAACTTCGTAGCTGATTTTGGTAAAAAAGAAGAAAGCTATGGTTGAAGGCAAAGACTGCTTTAGCTCGGTCATCTCCACACCTTGCTGGGCCAGCCAGAGCAAAAAAAGAAGCAGGTTGACCCAAGTAAACAATAGGAAGGGCTGAGGTGGGTGGAGGCCTGGTCCCTTTGGCGAACACACTGAAACTCATCATGAACTTGAATTCCAGCTTCCACCACTCTCAGAAAGGGCTATGGACCAGGTCCTGGTCACACAGAAGAGCCTGGTCAGCAGGAAGAGAAGTGGGCAAGGTGTGGAGCAGCCAGCTCATATCCCATTTTGTCACTGGGTGAAAACAAACAACTGGTCTTCGGTGCAGTAGATTTCTCAGTGCCTTCTCTAGGAATTCTATCTTAAGCACACTCTAAGGGAAAGAAAAAAAGGAGAGAACGTGTGTTCCCAGGAAGCCCCTTCCTCTGAAAAGATCAGGAATCAAGAAGAGGAAACTACATAATCCTGAGATGACTGTTTCCTTTCCACCTGCTCAGCTTGCCCTGGTCATTGCTGATGATAGAAACTCTTCAAACTGTTTCCTGAACCTCTCCTCCACTGTGTCTTGGTAGTTGTAGCCTTGTCTCCGCCCTTTCTCACAATAAGATCCATGTTTGGGGGGGGCGGGGGGGAAGAACAATATTCTCTTCTGTAAAACTAATGTATCGTTGATATTTGTAACTGTTGTATATTTCTGTCTTGCTCCAGTCATGACTGAAATGTCTACTCCATGAGCAAGGGGACATTCACAATTCATCATGGACAAGGGTCACTAAAGCCAGGTCTCTCTCTCTCTCTCTCTCTCTCTCTCTCTCTGCCAACTTGTCTCAAATAAGATAACCCCAGGCTTTTCAGCCTCAAGTCAAGTCTATTTAAATCAAAGGACACAATAAAAAGCCTCCAGGATATGTGCCTTTGGGGATTTTTTTCTTTTTCTGTAGCCTTGAAGTTGGCTGGAGAAAGAAGGGGGCTCCCAGTAGCCCGTCACAGGACAGTCGAAAGCTTCCAGGCCCAAGATGGTTTTTCCTCACCTACCGCTGCTTTTATGACAGCGTCCAAATGCTTTAGCGTCACCCAGCCAGGCCCACCCGAGCTACCCTTGGCCACACATGGAAATAAGTGTTACCTCTGCATTTGTTGCCATTTTCCTGGCTCTAAAAGTATCTTGTGGATGACTACATCATAGGATATTCACACATCTCAGAGTAACTATTTTTCTGTTCAGATTTTTAACAAATTTTTAATAGATCAATTGTCTATTTCTTCTTTGATGATACAGAATAATATCTTAGGAGTTTTGTTATTGGTTAGTGTCAGTGGATATTTTCTGTTGCGGGTTTTTTTTATTTATTTATTTTTTTTTTTTTTTTTTTTTTTTTTTTTTTTTTTTTTTTTTTTTTTTTTTTTTTTTTTTTTTTTTTTTTTTTTTTTTTTTTTTTTTTTTTTTTTTTTTTTTTTTTTTTTTTTTTTTTTTTTTTTTTTTTTTTTGTGGTTTTGTTTTGTTTTTTCTCCATTTCTCTCTATAACCTCTTTGGCTGTTTATTCATTTCATTTGGAGTCTGATTTTTAGGAGGTAGAGAAGATCTTAGGGCTTGACTTCTGGCATAGGGAATCCCCAACACTGGAAAATGTCTTTTCTTTCCTCATCCAGTCTGTTTCTCTTCCTTATTTTCCTTAAGAGTCCAGGACACAGAGGCGTGAGTGAGGCAGGAATGCTGGCCTCAGACTCAGGATGGGACCTAGGCCACCTGAGCTCCTTCCCCACACCCTCCAGAGATCTGAAGGGATTGTTTGCTCATCCCCAGAAATCCTGGCTCCAAAAGCCTCATGCACAAACTTGCTGCTGGTATCTCGGAGACCAGAACCCTCCCAAGTCCCTACTGACCCAACTACTGCCACATCTCCGCCCCACACCCCTCTACCTGCAATCGTACCTGATGACCAGAGCATGTTCAAGTTCTGGCAGACCTCAGAAGAGCATGCTGGACCACAGAGCACATCAACTTCTTATCAGTTCCTCATTTCAGTCCATTTCTAATGGCTTCTGTGCATGTGTAGCCAGGACAAGTCTTGGAGGGATTTTGGACCACCCTGATAATTCCACGAGGTGGTGTCCAGCCTCGGCTAGGCTGAGGACATCTCACTGAGCAGAATCTTCAAGGGCAAGTGGTCGCCATCTTTCAGCCCCTGCAGGATGATAAAGGAAGGCCTGAGGCTCTCCAGCCTGCACTCATCCAGGTTTCTATCTGCCTCTTGCCTGCCTTTGGCTCTGGGCTCTGCCCAGTTTCAGAGATCTGAGCCAAACCAGGAGCCCCAGGCAGCAACACCATCTTCACCAGATCCTTCCCACAAGGAAGCCAACTGAAGTTTTCTTTATTATTCTGAATGAAGACTCTAAGCAGCTTTCCTACCTCCAATATTCTTGCTGATCCGGTATGAACCAGACCCAAATAAAACAGACAAGATTTTAAAAACTTTTGCGTAAGTGTAACAAAACCAAGAATTTAACCTCCCAGTAGTTTCCCAGGTTCAGTGCCCTGATGTACAAACGCCCCTGCCTGTGGTTGTCCTCAATAAGTAAAAGGTTGTGTAGCCTGGGTTTCTACCCACAGTCCCTGACATTATCTTATCCTCAGTTTTCTCCTGAATTTTCCAAGAACCTGAGCTCCTGAAGAATCAGTTTTGGAAGGGGGCTATTCATAGAGCAAATCCAGCTCCTGGTCTCTAACCCTAACTTTATTTTCCCCACAAAAGAAACTGAAAAGTTCTAAAGCCTAGCCAGGATAGGGTGGAGTGGAGCACTTGATCTAAAAAAGCAGCAGCCGCCGCCACCACCACCACCCCACCCCCCGCCGCCAATCTTCCAGGTGGCGCACACAGGCAGGACCCTGAGGTTTTCTCTTGTGTGATAGGGACAGGGAGGTTGACTTGAGCTCAAATTAAGAAAGTCCATCTAACAGGTTAGGGTGTCTACCCATGAAGTCCAGTGCCAGGGTGACTGAGGAGCTTTCATCCTTAACTCCACAAGTATTTCAAGGGAACCCAGTTGATATACAAAGAAATGTTCCTTGGCCTTGCATGGAGACTGAACTAAAAATTGAAGGGCATTCCCTGTGCGTCCTGGGGTGTGTGTGTGTGTGTGTGTGTGTGTGTAGATTGTACGTTCTGAGCACAGGATCAAGGCAAGGATAGAGCACTGTCATCAAGAGCTCAGGTTCTAGGATTAGGGGCCTTTTTGAGGGGATGCCAAAGCAAAAGGTAGTAGTAGGACACCCTGCTTCTTTCCTGCACCCTGCCTCATTCCCTGTCAGTCACCCAGCCCAATGCCAGTGTCCTAGTAGGGACCGTGCTGGGATGGCACACACACTGCCGTTCCCCAGGCCAGCCAAGGAGCAGTCCACAAAGTTCCCACCTCTGGTCAGACGCCTCACGGTGCTTAACCTTCTGTCCAGACTCTGTGCCCTCAGAGAGGCACAGTGATCTTTTATCCACTAGCAGCCACCCACTGCCCAGGCAGGCACAAATGGTACCATTCCAAAGGGTTCCACCCGAAGTAAAGCAGATCTCATTCAGCACCTTCAGAAATCTCTACCTATGATATAAATTCAGAAAGGAAATGGAAAAGGCAGCCATAATCAGCTCTCTAGCAAAGCAAGACTTGGGCGGCCTGCAAGCGGAGTGCTTGTGCCCCAACCCTCACATCTGTTCCCACCAGGCCTGGCTCCTTCCTCCTACCTTCTCTGAGCAGAGCCGTGGCCTGGGAGCTCACATGTGCATGGCAGCTGTGGAGGAGGTAGGACATCAGCATCAGGGTGAGCCCCAGTCCAGGTGGTCTGGGGTTTGGCACAGGGTAAGGCAGGCTGATGCGTTTGCATGGGCAGAGCGAGCAGCTGCCTTCCTCCAAGTACTAGCTAAAATGAAAACTGGTTTCCGAGGTCCTGCGGAAAGTGCTCGAGATGTAAGACTGCTGTGCTGGGACGGTTGGGGAAAACACACGCAATGCCCAATTCTGTCCCCTCTGGATGTGCTCTGGTCTCGACAGTCACTTCCTGCCCCTGGTCTAAGCTGGGCTGGAATGAAAGGGCCAAAGCTTGGGATCCCTCCTCTGTGTAGCTCTGGGGTGCTGGGCCTCCCTGAGACATGGGGCAGTCCCCAAGAGCTGGGTGTGGCAGTCAGCAAGCAGGCAGCAGGCAGCAGGCAGCGGGCTCCTCTCTCTCTAGGTCTCCTTTGACTTCAGTCTAAGATCAAGGGCTGGGAGCCTCCTCTCTGTATCAGGAATGCAGGGTTGTCTGCCAACATGTGCCCTGGGCACCCGTGGTCACTCTGCATGTGTTGTGTTGAACAAGTGCTTTGGGGATAACTGATAGGTAAATGAGTGTGAAGGGAAGTGGGTGAGTTCTTTCTTGGTTGGTGAGTTCTTTCTTGGTTGTTTGTATTGCTAATTGGGGAGGAAGGAGAGACAGGAGCCCCTCCCCTCTCACTGAAGACCATAGGCGCTCCACCCATAGCACCTGTTCTTGGGCACAGTCTGGGATCACAGTGACATCTAAATTTGACCTTTGTAGGCCCCAACTTGATAAGGGTCACAGCCCTCCCTCAGAGCCTCCTTTCCAGGGGGCTGCAGGAGCAGCCAGCCCTGTCTCTCCTTTCCCCTCCTGGCAGTTGCAGCCTTCTGTGGTAGCTTGGCTCATGCAGCCCATGGGAGACCACACAGCAGCTTCCTAGTGGGCCGAGCCAAGGATCCCGAGTGGGACCCTTGGCCTGGGCTTTGCTGTTGCAGGAAGGTGGGGGAGTACCCCTGGGACTGGAGTGCGTTCCCTGATCCATGAGGCCCAGCTGCATGAGGGCCAGCCTGTCCTGCTGTTAGATCCAGTGGTCTCCTTTTTCCCTAACTCTGAAGCCCTCCATGACAGTGTAAGCCCCCATGGCATCAGCTAAGACCCTCTGTCCTTCCCAGCAACCTGCGGTATGAGGTTGGGGGCTCTTCTGCCAGCAAAGCCATTCTGATCACCCCAGCTTTGTGATGGGGACCAAGCCAATCACATTAGCCATAATCGACTGATGTCCTTAGCCACTGTTTTCTCGAGTTGCATTTGTGAGCCCTATTCATTTTTCATCTGTCGGTGTCTCTAGTCCTTCCTGTAATGGTGAAGATAAGCATTGGGCGTGCATGCGCTCACACACACACACACACACACACTGAAAACAAACAACAAAAAATCCCAGTGTCTTTTTTTGCATGTAGTGAGATGAAATTGTGATCCTTGTGTGACCTCCAGCTGCTGTCCTGTCTTGTACAATATGTCCAAATGTTTAAGAATTTCTAAGCAAATGGTCCCTTAATGAAGTTTGCAGAGTTCAATAAAAGGTATGGAGAAAACAAGCTTAGTGGTGTAGCAGTGTTTATTTTCTGGAGGAAGTAGAGGGTGGGAATATCTACAAGGAGAGCTGCATCTGGGGTCCTAGAGTCCTGATGAGGTCGCCTGGGCATTTTCTCTTCCCTTTAAATAGCATGGGCATGAAAATGTTGGCTTGTCGCCCTGGGTATAGAAGCCAACAGCGACACATCCCATCTACTGTGTAGTGATCAGAGCCCCAAGTCTGGTTATTTGCCCACTCTATCTGGGTACTCCACTGAAAAGATGGGAGATAGCTCAGTCGAATAAGTGTTTGCCTGGCAAATGCAAGGACCTGAGTTCAATCCCTGATTCTGAAGCGGGGCGGGGAAAAGCGTCCCACAAAAGAATCCAGAAGCTCTAATGCCTGCAGGGAACACAAAGGAGTAAAGCAACCTGGCTATGACACGTAAGGGAATGGTAGTGTGTGCCGCAAACTAGAGGACATGCAGCAGTTCTCAACCTGTGGGTCGCAGCCCCAGCGGGGGTCAAACGACCAAAACACAGGGGTCGCCTAAAGCCATTCCAAATCATAACTGTAGCAAAATTACAATTTTTTTGTTGTTGTTGTTGTTGTCTTTTTGAGACAGGGTCTCACTATGCAGTTCAGGCTGGCCTTGAGCTCACTTTTGTAGCCCAGGCTGGTCTCGAACTTGCACTGATCCTCCTGCCTCAGCCTCACAAGTGCTGGGATTACAGGTGTGCGCCACCATGCCCGGCAAAATTACAATTTTGAAGTAGCCACAAAAATTATTTTTTGGTTTGGGGTCACCGCAACATGAGGACTGTATTTTGGGGTCACAGCATTAGAAAGGTTGAGAACCACTGGAAGGGACAGTCGCTACCCATCTCCGCCTGCGTGTTACCACGTGGGGCTGTGGCTCTGTAGGGCCACATGATCTTAAATCCCAAATCAGGAAATTAGGGGACCTAATGAATTCCAGTTCCTCTGGTTCCACACGCTGGTCAGATGAAGTACGCATGTGGCAGACTGTTACCATAGGTGTTTGTGGTCGCTGGCACGACTTATGGAGTTTGAAGATCCCAGTATTTGTTTTCTAGTTCTGGATAATAACTACCTCCCCCTTCTCCTCCTCCCCCAATGTCAAGCTTGGCTTGATGTTTTTGTTGTGTCCTGGTTTTCATGGGGCAAGTGTTCAGGACCACCCTAGCTAAGTGGCTCTGGTTGAAAATCCTCCCAGCGATCACAATCAAGACCTCAGCTCCAGTCCTCTGCTCTGTTGGGGTGGAAAGAACTGCTACCCCTGCTCGGAAGGCTCAGGAGCCCCCAGTCCTTACTCCTAGCTGCCATGAAGCCTGTGCTGCTCACACTGTGGGCTCTACCCAGGGCTCCTCAGGATACCTACAGCACCGTGCTGGCTTCCTCAGACTGCATGGCTCAAGCAAGAAATCCAGGAGGAAACCACAGCGAAGAGGTATGGAAAATCAGACATTACCATTTCCACCAGCCCACTTGGGAGTCACTAAATCCAGCTCACACTCCAGAGGGTGGGCTCTCCACATCCTTACAGAAAGGAATCAAAGGCCAGGGGACAAGTTTTAATTTATTTATTTATTTATTTATTTATTGTCTTTTTTTTGAGACAGGGTCTTGCTATGCAGTTGAGGCTGGCCTTGAGCTCACTTTTGTAGCCCAGGCTGGTCTCGAACTCGCACCAATCCTCCTGCCTCAGCCTCCCAAGTGCTGGGATTACAGGCATGAGCCATCACGCCCGGCTGACAAGTTTTAATTTAATTTTATTTTATTTTTTGAGTGCTGAGAGAGAACCCAGGGCCTCATGCATGCCAGGCAAGTGCTCCTCTGATGAGCTGCCTCCCAAGCCTTGGAATCATACTTTATTTTATTTTTTATTTATGTATTCTATTTATTTATTTATTATCTGTCTATCATTTATTTACTTATTTATTTTGTGGAACCGGGGATCGAACTCAAGACCTTGCACTTGCCAGGCAGGCACTTGTGCCCCTGAGCTATCTCCCTAGCCCCATATTTTATTTTTTTTAAAGAGAAAAAATAAAACAAAATTTCAAAACAAGATAATATAAGGTTAACAATGATTAATACATTGCATATCAGTATCTTTAAATTAGTTCCTCAAAGCACAAGATATCAGTATTTAATTGACCGGATAATATTAGCACAAATCTTCCTTTTCAATGAACTAAAAGAAATTAGTAGTAGCGTTTACACATGTGCATCTGATTTATTTCACTTATGAGTTTGTTGGGACCATATCTTAAAGCCATTATATTCTAAAGCCAGTTTAATGGAAAGTGTAGTGCTCAAATTTCCCACTTAGCTTAAGAAAATGTATAAGCCTTAAAGCTTTTTATTTTGCTAAATAAGAACATTTTAAAAAGTAACTGCCATTGGGGGGCCGGGGAGATAAGTCCATGGCACAAGTGCCTGCCTGGCACGTGCAAAGTTGTGAGTTCGAACCTGGTCCCAGGAAAAAAAAAAAAGTAACTGCCTGTCCTATGTACATTCACCATCACTAGTGAAAAGGTGGCTAATTCAAAGCCCCAGACCATCTCAGCCTAAATGACTATCTCTTACTATTTAGGAGGGCTGTGAGTTCAAGGCCAGGCTGGGCAACTGAACAAGACCTTGTTTCTGAATCTTTATAAGGGAGGGACTAGAACTGGGGTACAACCCAGGGATAGAGTGCTTACTTACCATGTTTGAGTTCCTGCCTTCAATCTCCCCAGCACTGAAAAGAGAGAGGGGAAAGGATGTCATTCTTCAAACAACAACCAAAAAACTGTATTCTATTTAATAGATGTAAGGTCCTGGGGGCCAGCTCGTTCTGGATGTTCAGCCGCACCCATAGCCTTTACCCATGGGATGCCAAGCATCTGCCTCAGTTGCAACAAACAAAATGTCTGCAGGTATCCCCAGCCATCCTTTGGGGGACAAAAACCACCTGTAGAAGAGGTACAAGGACCACAGTCCAAAGGCAGAGAGCCCAGTGTCCCTTCTGCTGCCGGACCTCCAGACCTCCCATCCCTGGAGGCCAGTGCTAGCCCCACCCTTCTGAGGTGACTTTTGCAAACACGCAGGCATGTGTGTATGCATTTCATTTGCTTTGTTTTATTTTACCACACATTAATAGTAACATACTATAGACACTGTGGCACCTTGTTCGTTTCCCTTAATATATCTTGGAAATCAGGCTGCATGCACACCCCGGGAGCTTCCTCACTCTGTAAGGCAGCCTCACTTCCTGTTTTACATGGTAATTGCTAGTCTAATACTGCTGAGTATTCGGCAGCTTCCACACTTTGGCCCTTGCCCTGAGTGCTGAAATGAGTGGCCCGTCAGCAGCTCCTCCGAGCTCTGCCTGTAAACCAGGCCAGGAATCCACGTCCCCAGCCCTGTAGTGCCACAGCCACCATGCTATGGCCTGACTCTCGCAGCAGCCACCAGACTATGCTCTGCTTCTGCCCCTGGTCTCTTCCAACGGCCAGAGGAGACCTTTCAAACTGCCATTCTCATCATGTCACTGGTCATCAAGCCTTCCCCCAGGCTTCCCAGCATGCATGAGTGCATCTGAGATCTTGTCATAGTCTGCAGGGCCACAGTTCACTGGCTCCTGCTCTCCTTGTTCTGCTACATGGTCATCACCTCCTCCCCGGTCTCCTAACATGCTCGCCGCAGGCCCTCATGATGCTGCCCCTGCCCACCTCCTCCACCCTGGGTTGCCTATCATAAGCTCATCCCCGCCTCCTGTCAGACACACGACCAGCTTGCAAATTTTCTGATACATAAGCACATCATTCCCACCCCAGATGTGCACCATGATGGCCAGCCAGCAATTGTTTAATTCAGGTAGAGCATGTAAAGACTATGTTTCCCAGATATTGGAGTTGGGTCATTGTGTTGGCCAAACAAAAAGTATTCGTAGTCAGATTGTTCCAGCTGGTTGTGGAATTCTTTTTTTTTTTTTTTTTTTTTAATTTTATCATTTTTTTCTTGTTTCAGAACCTTTGTTTGTTTATTCACTCATTTTTATGGCCGGCTCAGCCCACCCCGAGGGCAGGGCTGGCACAGCATGTGGTGCCGGGGATCGAACCGAGGTCCACTTTAGACCACTTTAGACCACTGAGCCATCCCGCCGGGCCCTGGTTGTGGAATTCTGGTGCAAGGTTTTATCCGGTTGCTGTCTCACCTAACCTGTGTCGTATTCCTGTATTTTGGTGAGTGCAGGGTCCGCTTCACAAGTAATGAAATGAACAGAACGTCAGAGAAGCAATGTGCTCCAGGTTTCACGGCCAGCTGAGTCTAGTCCAGGTCAAGACTTCAACTCACATGTATCTAAGGCAAAGTTCTGTTTCCTTTTTTCATTCAGTCTTCTCTTCCATCCCATTTCTTTGCAGCACTGGATAGCCGCGTGCAGTTGCCAAGTGTCGGGCTTTGGGTGCGTAACTTGGATCCTCACTACGACCTGATGGCATTGTTCTAAAGACATTCTGACTCTAGTGGAAAGAGCTGAAGAAGTTTGCTGGAGGTCACACAACTAAGACTGGAAGAGCTGGGATTCAGAGATACTGGGCAGTCTGGCTCTGAAACCCCCAGAGGGGAGGAGGAGGGGGAGGAGGACCAAGATGCGGCATTCTTATCTAGGCTGAATGTTCTCTCTCTCTCTCTCTCTCTCTCTCTCTCTCTCTCCCACACACACACACACACACAATCACATTCCCCCCCACTCTGTTTTAATTTTATTCACTGTTTATCTCCCTCCCATAGAATACAATTCCATGAGCACAGGGATTTTTGTTAGTTTTCCTCACTGTGAAGCTTCCAGGTAATAGAAATACACCTGGCATATAACAAATGCTCAGTTCAATCCCTGGTACCTCAAAAAAAAAAAAAAAAAATACTCAATAATTTTTTAAATATTGAACAAAAACAACCCCTCCAAATATCTGTTTAAATGAAACACACTTTATGCTATGTGTAGATTTCCCTTTAAGAACTA
>PVJA010001157.1:97551-135482 GCA_004027025.1 Myocastor coypus
TTTTTTTTTTTTTTTTTTTTTTTTTTTTTTTTTTTTTTTTTTTTTTTTTTTTTTTTAAGATACAGCCTCTAGCCAGGGAGAGAGCTCCATGGCGCAAGTGCCTGCCTAGCAAGTGCGAGGTCGTGAGTTCAAACCATGGTCCTACAAAAAATAAAAAAATAAAAAATAAAAAATAAGATAAGATATGGTCTCACAATAGTTGAAGCTGGCCTTAAGCTCACAGTGGCCCCTGCCTCAGCTCCTGAGTACAGGTATCACAAGGATGTGCCACCATGCCCACCTCCTTTTTCATTCTTTAACTTTGAGACAGGGTTTTATTAAGTAACCCAGGAAAGTCTTGAGCTTGCCAGTCCTCCTGCCTTCGCTTCACAGAGTACTGGACCTCGAGGACTGTGGTTCTGCCTGCTTGTGCACCAAGGGGCAGCACAGAGATAGCCAGTTTTATTTTCTTCCATGAAAACCTGCTTGTATTGTCCTTATTTTTCCTCATTCTCCAACATGGACTGGGCAAACCATCCTAAGAAACTAACAGATGTCTCGGGCTTCACTGCAGAGTATCCAGCGCACACAGCTGATGTCCACAGCATCAGTCCACAGTGCTGTTACACAGCTCAGCACACAGAGATCCAGATTTGAACTATTTGTGCAAGACTGATGTTGCTGGCATGCTGGCAGCTGGGCGAGAGCCAACACTACATCCCTGATCCCTCCTGAAGCACTAGCATCACTGCAGGGGGCCTGAGGCCCTCTGGGAACCATGCAGGCCCTGAAGAATTCCACGTCTCCTGGCAACACCCTCCCTCCATCATCCTGGCACCCGTTGCTGCCTCTTGGCCATGTATAAGTGTGCGACGGTGAGATCAGTGAGGACACCTTTCTTGCACGGCCTTTGCACTTACCTTCCTCTTTCTTGTCCCTTTGCCTTCCACATATGCATACTGGGCACTTACTGTGTGTTGAGGCCACTGATTGGTGCTGGGCATAATGGCTGAACCAGTCCTAGGCAAGGGCAGTGATGGCGAGCCCTCGAGAGCATTCAGTGACACAAACAGCCACTGTAGCTCACGCGCCACGGATTCTCCTGCACTGGTCCATACTCAGTCAGATTCAGCCAGGGGCTTCAGGGAACCCCTACATACAAATACAGATTGTGTCCCAGATGTTTGCAGGATAGCTTACTGGGCCTTCACTGTATGTTCTGTCCCCTGCCCCACAAAACACTCCCAGGAAGATGTCACAGCTGTATTCTGAGGCTGAGGAAACCAGAGCAGAATACTGAGATGGCTTGTCCACTCGTTCTTTTGTAAAGCTGATCTTGTGACTTATTTGGAATGGATTTTAACCCAAATCTGTCTGATGTCACCAGATGACACCCATCTTCCGCTTGTCAATTCCTGGTCAGAGGGTCTCTCTTCCATCTGCAGGACACCGTGAGTGCACTTGAGCAACAGCTCTAGAAGGGCCAAGAAAGGTGTGCAGTACAGGGTTAGATCCAGTCTTCACTTGAAATTGCGATTGTCTTAGACATGCTCTTCATCACTGGGACCAAATACCAGACACCCACAACACAAAGGCAGAGAAGTTTTTAGCTCCTACTTTAGACGTGTTTCAGGCCTTGCGTGGTAGGTGGCATGGTGGAAGGCCCTGGGCAGAGGAAAGATGCTCACCTCAGGCCAGAGAGGAAGCAGAGCATCATGGGAAACCAGGGAAGCGAGGAAGACCCCTCTGGGTCAGTCCTTCATTGACCAACCCCTTCTGACTGGGCCCAATCTCCTACCAGCAAGTCAGCTATAAGCTCCCATAACACCATCACTTTCCAAATTTCTCGTGTGTGTGTGTGTGTGTGTGTGTGTGTGTGTGTGTGTGTGTGTGGCCAGCTTAGCTCACCCTAAGGGCAGGGCTGGTGCAGCCTGTGATGCCAGGGATTGAACTACGGCCCCTGCTCACTCACCTAAGCTTGCTAAGCCAGAACTTTATACCACTGAGCTATCTCACTGACCCCAAAAGTCCTGCTTCTGATCACTTGTGGCTTTAGGGAAACATCTCCATATAAACCATCGCATCACTATCTTGTTCAGCATGAACTTTTGGCATCATTTTTTTTTTCTTTTTTCTTTTTCTTTTTGAAGGACTGGGGTTTGAACTCACAACCTTGCACTTTCCAGGCAGGCACTTGTGCCACAGAGCTATCTTCCCAGCCCTGGCATCACTTTTCATCTTTTAAAATATTGCCATAAAAGGGGCTGGGGAGTTAGCTCCATGGCACAAGTGCCTGCCTGGCAAGTGCAAGGTCATGAGTTCAAACCCTGGTCCCACAATAATAATAATAATAATAATAAATAAATAAATAAATAAATAAATAAAACATTCCCATAAAATATTCTTCATCCTGATGTAGAACTTTCTGCACCCTTAGAATCTTGCATACTTCCATCTCTAGGGGATGTGATATTGAGCAAAATCAATCTTTGCCTTCCTTCAAGAGATACATCTTTGAAGGAGTTGCCAATACACAGACTGAGATACATAGTACTATGTAAAGCATAGAAAAATAAAGATGGTAAAGAGACCAAGACCTGTAATCCACACACTCAGGAGGCTGAGGCAGGAAGATAGTTGTAAATTCAAGACCAGCCTGGGCTACAAAGTGAGCCCAGGCCAGCCTGAACTGCATCGTGCAACCCTATCTCAAAAAAGATGAGAGAATAGGGAGAGGGGAGAGAGAGACAGAGACAGAGACAGAAAGACAGAAAAACAGAGAAAGACAGAGAGACAGAGAGAGGTATAAAAGTAGTACACATAGGGGCCGTAAGATAGCTCAGCAGTTTAAAGGGCCTACCTGGGCAAGCTTAGGCAACCACAGGGACCGCAGTTTGATCCCTCACACCACATGCTGTGTCAGCCCCACCCCCAGGGCAGGCAGAGCCAGCCATAAAAAAATAAATAAATAAAAAGTAGATTTAAAGTTTAATAAAATAAAAGAAAAAAAGCAAAAAAATAAAAATAGTACACATCTCTCATGAGTTGGTACAAAGATTAAAAGAAATGACCAATGCCAAAGCTCTGGTGCAGATGCTGGCACTGTAAACACTACAGAAATGTTGGCCATGAGCAAGATTTCCATGTGGGGCTGGCACAGAGGTAGGAACCGTGTTTCCCCAACTATGTTGGGAATCAAGGGGATAGGGTTCCTTAAATGGTGTGCCATGGACCCCTTAAAAGTCTAATGAAACTCCTAGACCCCTTCTTAGAATAACACTTTGCACTTTGGAGGAAATACTTGGAATTGAACTCAGGACCTTGGATTTGCCAGGCAGGCTCTGTGCCACTGAACTGTATCACTGGCTCTCAGAATAATACTTTTTTTTTTCTCTTAGAATAATGCTTTTAGGTAAAATAATGTTTACAAAGGAAATCTAGTCTGTTGAAGTGTCATTATCAAAATATTTTAAAATATGTGATATAGTAATATCTATGCTTCTTTTTAGTAAGTGACAAAATCTGGGCTGGCAAGATGGCTTGGGCGCAAATGCCTGCCTGGCAAGTGCAAGGTCCTGAGTTCAATCCCCAGTTCTGCAAACAAGAGAAAAACAAAATGGAAACAAAATCTAGCAATGGATCTGATAACTATAACAATTTCAACATAGTGAAGAACTTAAATGCTATTTCTAGATATCTGTGACAGCCATAATGAAATACCACATGATCTGTGATTTTTATGTGCATGACAATGTCACTGGAACTGCTACTGCTACTATGATTTGTTATCTAGTATTAATAACTAAAGCAAGTGCTATATTGCAGCTTACAGATCAATGAAAATATTTTTGTCCTACTGTATCCAAGTTCACTGAACTAGATTGTGAACTTGTACTTTAGAGCTCTTTAAAATCTACTTCATATGTGAGAGCTGGCACTTTTCTTTCTCAGTACTGGGGACTGAGCAGAACCTTTGCACTGAGCTACATGCAGGCCCTTTTTAATTTTTCATTGTGAAACAGGATCCTTTTTTTTTTTTTTTTTTTTTTGAGGTACCAGGGATTGAACTCAGTATCTTGCACTTGCCAGGCAAGCACTTATTCCACTGAGCTATCTCCCTGGCTCTGAAACAGGGTCTTAATAAGCTATTAAGATGCAAAGGTTGGGCTGGAAATTCCAAATCCTTCTGCGTCAGCCTACCGGAGGGCAGGGATTGCAGGTGTGCGCCACCATGCCCAGCTATGACTAGCACTTTCTGAATGAAAGAAGGGGGAAAAGTGGAACAGAATAGTATAGAACAGACTAGAAGTCAGTATGCATTGCTTATGAGACGGTAAGAACAGAGTCACAAAACTCACAAAACAACAGTCGTGCCCTGCTGCATATGCATGCATGCGTGTTGTGTGGCATGGTGCATAATGTACTTTTTCCTATAACTCATGGTCAAAACACATGTGAAACAGTAGTGTAGGGGACACCAAGCACTGATAGCTCAACCCCTGACACATCACAGACATCTGCAAGCATCTCGGTTTCCCCTCTGACTGTGGTCACCCCACCCTCTTGCCCCAGCACAAATGTCACATAAGACTCAGGTTCAAAAAGGGCTATGGTATCAGTGACTCCACAGCCGCCCCCATCCTTCCCAGTTGGGGAGAGGAGCAGGTGCAGCAATGCCGATGCCCTGAGCTCATGGCCTGATTGGGGACCTGCCACTGTGGCTGACCACATGGCCCTTCAGCAAATATTTGGAGAGCTGTTTGTGCAGAGCCAGCTGGTGGCACGTCTGGAGGTGCCAGGCTGCAAAGGTCTCGGCTAATGAGACTGCCTCTGATGAGCCGCTGGAGAGATCTAATTCCAGGCAGCTATTCCGTGCTTTTCCTGTCTGCATGCGTGTTCTTCTGCCATTCCTGGCTGCTGGAGCGGATGGTTGGAAGAGAAGACTGAAATGACAAAACCCAAAAGGTCTCCTGGATGGAAAAGACTTCAGGCTGCGGGACAGAGGTGGAGAACAAACGATTCCCTGGTCAACGGTGTGGCCGGTGAACCCCGTGCTAATACGCAAGAAATTGCTGAGAAAACTGGGTGTGGTGGTGCATGCCTGTAATCTCAGCACTTGGGAGGCTGAGGCAGGAGGATCAGTGCAAGTTCAAGACCAGCCTGGGCTACAAAAATGAGCTCAAGGCCAGCCTGAACTGCATAGCGGGACCCTGTCTCTAAAAGACAAATAAAAAAAGAAATTGCTGAGAGCCAAAGATGGGCTTGGAGTGGGGAACTGGGGGTGGGGGAGTGGTATTTCAAGCTGTAGCACAGCCTCGTTAGTGGCTCAGGACAGAAAATTTGGAATCTAGAACATCCAAATTCAAATTCTGGCCACATCGCTTCCTCGCCTTGTGACCCAACAAAGTCACTTCCTCTCTTTGAACCTTCATCTTGTTTTTTCATTTAAAAAAAAAAAAGGAAAGCAATAGCATCTATCTCATCAAGGCACTGCTGGGAGCTGTGATGAGAGCTACGACGTGGTTAGCCCAGGAATGGGCATACAGTAGGCGCTCAGTGAGGGTGGCTGTCCTCATTGCCCTCTTTATTAGCCCCACTGTTGTCCCAACCCCAGCACATTCTTTCATAGGGATTCTTACCCTGCCTAAGCACCTCGCAATGCCAGCCATCACAGAGAAAGTAACATTGTGCTTTGCTGAGCGTGGATTGTGCACCAGGCACTGCTTCGAACTCTTCTGATAAATCAGCTAATTAATTCATAGCAACAACCCTACGAAATGTGAACTAGGAAGTCACCATCACAGGATTACCAACAGCAGCAGCCCCAGGAAATCATCCTCAGCTGGGGAACTGCATCACTGCATAAAGGATTACCTGGCCACTCAGCGGCTTGGAATAATAATAGACATCTAATCACATGGGGTTTCTGTCACTCTGGGATTTGGGGGTGTCTTAGCTGGATGGTTCCAGCAGCAGTTTTTTAAACCTTATTTATTTACTTTATAGCCAGCTCAACCTGCCATGGGGGTGGGGCTGGTGCAGCGTGTAGTGCCAGGGATCGAACTATGGTCCCTGCAGTTGCCTAAGCTTGCCTAAGCAGGCACTTTAGACTGCTGAGCTATCTCGCTGGTCCCTCCAGTTGGATTTGTTGTTCTCTGACTGGCTTATTCTACCCTGAGCAGAGAGTCCTCACATTTGACCCACGCTGTAGCAAGTGCCCAAGTTTCCTTCTTTTTAAAGACTGGATTATATTCCATGGCCTTAACATCATTTTACTGTAGGATCTTGGAGGTCACACAAACTGTCCTTTCATTTTTGTTTTTTGAGACAGGATGTTGTTGTGTAGCCCAGGCTGGCCTCGAACTCATGGTGATCCTCCTGCTTCAGCCTCCCAAGTACTGGGATTGCAGGAATGTGCCAACATGCTCTGTACAAACTGTCATTTTCAAAATATCCCCCCAGTTCCCTAGATGCACCTGTTCCCTGTGGAAGGGGGCCTCACACAAGAGTGAACCCCAGGAAAGGAGATTCACTGGGGACCATCCTGGAAGCTGGCAACCGCCCGATTGCACCTGAAGGCTTAGTACGTTCCGTAAGATCACAGACCCAGTGCCCATGACTCAGGAACAGTGTGTAATGGGCCGTGGCTTCCACTGGCAGGAGAGAGGCACTGAGTGCAGTGGAGACTGTGGACACAGTTTGGGAGGCTTAGTCTGGGGTTTCATCTGCAAATACACAAAATTCTGTGTTGCCTCCTGCTGGGGTCACATGCAATGCTTCAGATGTTAATGGTGGACAGCTGAAGATATTAAAAATTCTTAAGCTGCAAGTTAAGCTAAAAAATAAATTCCAGACCCAGCAAAGGCACGGCATCTTATGGAGGCTTCTCCCATCCCTCCCACTATTGAAGACCGGACAAGTGTCCCCTTTTTGCTCCTGCGCCCCAGAGCCTCTCCCATCTCAGCCTTCAGGGCACCAGGCCCTAACGTCATGTAGCTTCCACGTGCCAGTTAACCCTGCTAAGGTGGATCCCAGCTGACTTGGGCTCAGATCCTCACTTTGCAACTTCCCAGCTGTGTGATCCTGGGCCAGTTACTTCACCTCTGGGCCTGGTGAACTGGCACAGAGAACGGGGCCATCCTAAGGGGTAAATAGGCTGTCTTTTATAAAATCCTTGTCATACTCAATACTTGCTTCCTTCAGCATAACCCTCTCTAGCCTAGCATGAGCTGCACGTAGGCAGTGCTTGGCGCCAGGCCTCACGAGGGGCAGGCATTCAGGAGGGTTTTGCTGAGTGAACCCAGGCCTTTGTTGCGCAAGTATTTACCTAACACCTTCTCCCTGCCGGATCCTCGCAAGACAAAGGGTGCCAGGTGTGCTCTCATGGGGTTTATATTTTCAGGATAGAGATGGCTGGTAAATTAATAGGAAAATTAACAAGAAGACTGGTGACTGCTCAGTGCTAAGAAAACAGAATGGGTGGCACAACAGAGTGACCGGGAGCAACATTTCAGGGAGATTATCTCAGAAGGCCTCCTGGAAGAGGCAGAGGTTGCAGGATGAGTCAGGTGATAGGAGCAGCCTTTCAGGCAGAGGGCACAGCACCTGCTCCTGGTGGGAGGCCAGCTCAGCCTGGGGGAGAGTGGGGAGAGGAGAGGAGACAGGAGAGGGGGTGTGGCTGCAGGGGCCCAACACACAGCACCTCACCGCTGGGCAGAGAGCAGCCAGCAGGGCATGGAAGCCCCAGCACCCACAGTCTTGCATCCTATGCCCCCACAGCCCGAGTCCCAGGTCAAAGCACAAGGGTCGGTTCATCAAGGCAGTGCCATCCCCAGCAAGTGGCCCAGCCGGGAGTCACTGTCATCCATCCTTGTCGTGGTCCCTGATCACGTCAGACTAGAGGCCCCATCAATATGAATGAGGCCCTTGGCAACTCAATTTCCAAGTGAGCCCAGACGGTCAGGATCACTATTCCAGGAAAAGTGAAATTTATAAAATGGACATTACAGGAGAAACTGCAGAAGGAAGTGGCTGCTTAAGTGCAGCGTCCTGGGTAAGTGAGCCAGGCCTGTGTGTCTGCAGAAGACAGATGAAGGTGCCACTACAGGCTGTGGCAGCCTGTGGCCAGCAAGGGAACTGGGAGCCCCCAGCCTGCCTGCCTTCTCACAGAGGAAAACCAGTGACTTAGATCCCCCAAGGTCCCTGCCACCTGCTGCCCCACCCCCATGCAGAGCACTTCCTGCATGGATGACCTCATTTAATCCTAATGCCCAGGGAACAGGACAGGCCCTGCTCAGCCCATCATGCTGGAGGATGGAACTGAGGCTTGGACAGGAGATGTGTCCTGTCTACGGTCACACCACGAGCCTGTGGCTGCCACAGCACACGGGTCTATCTACCGCTCGTCTTATCGACCTTCTGCCCAGACCTCACACCATGGAATCTGAGAGCAGAAAGGCCCAGGAGCCAGGCAGCCCTGGACTGAGCCTCAAGCACAACTAAATTCTCATATAACCATAAACCCTTTGCCACTGGACTCATCTCAGAGTCTAAGGAGATAACATGCAAAGATTCCAAGAACCGGGTCAGCTGAAGTGTGTGTGCATGCATGCACACGTGTGTATTCAGTGGACCAGAAAGCCTTGCAATAACTGGTTTGAGGTCTGTAATCCCAGCACTTGGGAGATCACTACAGAGTCCAGTCTGTGTCATGAGACCCTTAAGTCCCTGTACATTAAAAAAAAGAAAGAAAGAAAGAAAGAAAGAAAGAAAGAAAGAAAGAAAGAAAGAAAGAAAGAAAGAAAGAAAGAAAGAAAGGAAAAACTGATTTGAGGTTTAGCTGGATCCAAAAGGCTTTAAAGACAACGTAAGGACTCAGTGTTTCCTTTTCTCCATGAAGTAGACTCTCCTTAGTGTTGTATCCTTCCAATTAGAAATATTAGCGAATGGGGGCTGGGGAGATAGCTCCGTGGCACAAGTGCCTGCCTGGCAAGTGCAAGGTCATGAGTTGGAGCCCCGGTCCCACAAAAAGATGACAATAGAAATATTATCAAAAAGAAATCTGAGCCAGGTGTGGTGGTGCACTCCTGTAATCCCAGCACTCGGGAGGTTGAGGCAGGAGGATTGGCGCGAGTTCAAGACCAGCCTGGGCTACAAAAGTGAGCTCAAGGCCAGCCTGAACTGCATAGCAAGACCCTGTCTCAAAAAAAAAAAAAAGAAAAAGAAAAAAGAAATCTGTTTCCGAACAGGGCAATAAGTCCCAGGATTTGCTCTGATTGGATCAATGTGGGTCACGGGCTCATCCCACAACCAATTGCTACAGCCACAGGCGTAAACTCTGCTGACTGGGTCACCTGAGCCACAAAAGCATCGTTGAAGGGCTGGTAGGATGATTCAGCGGTCTAAAGTGCCTGCTTAGGCAAGTGTGTAGGGACCACAGTTCAATCCCTGGCATCACATGCTGTTCCAGCCCCAACCCCCGGGCAGGCTGAGCCGGCCATAACATAAATAAATAAAGCTTAAGATTTAAAAAAAGCATCATTGGCCCGGCAGGATGGCTCAGTGGTCTAAAGCGCCTTCTTGGGAAAGCTTGGGCGGCTGCAGGGACCTCGGTTCGATACCCGGCACCACATGCTGCACCAGCCCTGCCCTCAGCGCAGGCTGAGCCGGCCATTAAAAAAAACCAAACAAACAAAACTTCTGAAACAAGGAAAAAAAATAAAACAAAATAAAAAATTCTTAAAAAAAAAAAAAAGCATCATTGAAGCCTGGGGAAGGGTGAAACAGTTGGACTGGGAAGGGAAGTCCTTAGAGGAAAACTGGGGTGCTATTATCAGAAAAATCAGGATGTTTGCCAGGCCAATGAGAATGCCAGCTGGTGCTCCTGGCACCCAGGAGGCCTTACACAAACACATGCTCATTTGAATGAGCTCACGGATACCCCAGAGATGGTGGCAAGGACCGAGTCAAATAATGTATGTGTAGCACTGAGTACATCTCATTTTAAAGCGATAACACGCGATCTGGTTTGGGTTTGGCTCAGCTGATGCGGACAATCTCAGGGCTGGGGGGAGGGGCGCACCCTTGCATCGGCCAGGCTTGTCACACACTCCTTCTCCCTCCTGGGTAGTGCTAGGATACCGGGGTGAGGCACGGCCTCAGATGCAAAAAACTAAGTCATCAAGACCGTTAATATTTTAATGTACTTAATGTAAAATTCCTTGGCAAATGAGCTATGTGGTATATTTACACACTTACCTGTACGCACAGACCACAGCTCTACACAACTCCGGGAGGTCCTGCTGCATTAAGCTGTGTGAACAGCACCCCAAGTGGCTGGACACAGCAGCCCAATGAGTGAACAAACACGCATACACATCCCCACCCATCTGTCAGTGTATAACCACCCATGACACCACCTAGGTAGGCACACAAGACAGACAACTGCAGGACACGGTTGTCTCTGCCATGCTCCTGCCTCAGAGCCTTTGCACTTGCTAATCCCCCTCTCCCCACCTAGAGTGTTCTTGCCCCCCTAAAAATTATGTAATTTCTTCTTTTACTGAGGCCTTTCCTGACACCCATAGGTCCCCATCGCATTCTAAAATTATGGTACAGGGGCTGGCAAGATGGCTCAGTGGTCTAAAGCACCTGCTTAGGCAAGGTTAGGCAACCGCAGGGACTATGGTTTGATCCCTGGCACCACATGCTGTGCCAGCCCCTCCCCCAGAGCAGACTGAGCTGGCCATAAAAATAAAATAAAACTACTGTACACTCCCCGCACCCACACCATCAGTATCCTCCTTGTTGCTTCCTTTTGCTCCTAGCACTCGGTGCCATCCGAGTTCCTTTTCACCATCTGTAACGTTTATCTACCTGAGGAGGACAGTGTCAGCTCTGTGTGACAAGAAGTTGCCTGCTTTGCTGACACTGATGCTGTGTTACTAGTCTGTAGAATACTCCCTAGTGTGTGCCCTCTGGCAAGTCACAGAAGTGAAAATTCCCAGTCTGGCAGGGTGACATATGCCTATAAGCCCCACATCAGGGAAGGCTGAGGCAGGAGGATCGCAAATTTGAGCCTGGCTTGAGCAATTTAGTGAGATCCTGTCTCAAAATAAGTAAAATAATAAAGAAGGGTTGGGGATATATCCCAGTGTAAAGGTCCCCAATTCAATCCCCACTGTCTAGATTTTTTTTTTTTTTTTTTTTTTTTTTTTTTTTTTTTTTTTTTTTTTTTTTTTTTTTTTTTTTTTTTTTTTTTTTTTTTTTTTGGCTTTTTGAGACAGGGTCTTGCTATGCAGTTCAGGCTAGCCTTAAACTCGCTATTGTAGCCCAGGCTGATCACAAACTCGCACCAATCCTCCTGCCTCAGCCTCCCAAGTGCTGGGATTATAGGCATGCATCACCACGCCCGGCTCCTTAGATTATTTTTTGTTCTGTCTTCTTAAAATTTTTTTTCTTTTAATAAGAAATAACCATGGGGCCCGGAAGAATGGCTCAGTGGTCTAAAGCGCCTGTTTAGTAAAGCTTAGGCGGCTGCAGGTACCACAGTTCGATCCCTGGCAACACATGCTGCGCCAGCCCTGCCCTCAGGGCAGGCTGAGCCGGCCATAAAAATAAATAAATAAGCAAACAAAAGTTCTGAAACAAGAAAAAAAAATAAAATTAAAAAAAAGAAAAGAAATAACAATGTGACATTTTCAAACACACTATAGTAGTACATTCCCAACAACTGATACAATGCATATTGTTGTCCTCATAGTAGTTATACAGAGCACAGGATGTAGACATGGTAATTTTTCTAATCATTGTTAGTACAAAAAATTTCTTCTCATTGGATTAAGAGAAAGTAGTTGTATACATAATCCAATATTCCATTATTGCAATGGATTATTGGCAGAACTGGCAATGTTGGAAGCTGTTGATTTAAGCCTTTTAAAGCTCAACATACTAATCTAGCTTTATGCTTTATGCCTCGTGCTTAAACTTTTCTGCTGGGTGATTAAGGGCAAGTTAAAGCAAGACCTACATAACAAAATATGTAACTCTTGTATCTCCCAAGGTCAGTCAAATCCCCTCAGGATTTACTTTGAAACCATGTACAATGCTTTGTAGAACTGTTGTCAGTGTCAGCCATCTGAATGAGACACAGCCATTGCTTGACCAGTTTGCTCTCTGTGAAAGCCAAAGAGAATGTTTTCTCTCTAGGTGACTCTCCTTAAGCACACTATACATCATGTATCCCTTTCCTCTGTGACCACACAATCTCCTTGAACAGAAAATTTGGGAAACCATTGAGTTATAGGATGTTACAGCACAGGTTCTCATATGTCCTGAGTCCTCACTGACCTTGAAGGTCTAGGGCCAAAATATTGGCAATCCTTGTAGTCCTTATTTTTCTCTAATTTTTGGTCTGTAAACTTGCATTCTTAACCCTCCAGAAGAGAAGTTTCATGATACTATTACTCTATAACATAGGTACTTGAGCTTAACATCACTGTCTTTCTGAATATCAAACATCTTGCCAGTGCCTAGATTTAAAAAAAAAAAAAATGACAGTTTTCTTTCCCTGGTATGGTGTGTACCATTTTCTCCTTTTGTCAGTGCCCTGTCCCCTACCACTGTCTCCCTGTATCCCAGCCAAGCACAAACCTGGGTCCCTACTGACGCAGGAAGCTGTAGGCTGCCAGTTGTCATAGCAATGGCCACAAATCCCTGTAAAAGGCCTCCTTCCACTGCCTGGCTGCCTGGCGGGCTGACTGGCTGACTTACCATCCTCAGAAACTGTTTCCAGGCCACACTCTGCACTTGATCCTTTCTGGGTGGCTGGCAAGCTGATGGTGTCTTAGTTACTTTTTACTCATTGCTGGGAGAAATACCCGACACCCAAGATGAAGAAAGGTAAGGTTTATTTAGCTCACAGTTATTGGAGATTTCAGTCCATCCTCAGCTGGCTCCAAGGCAGAGAGGCACAATGCAGAGAGTAGCAGTTCATGGCAGTGGAACAGCAACAATGGTGACAGAGGCAACCGAACAACCAGGGGAGCAGAGAACAACAGTGCTAGTCTGTCTCTCTCTCTCTCTTTATATTACACTCAGGCTCTCCACCTCAGTCTATCCACCTTAGGCTACACCCATAGTCTCAGCAGTACTTAAAACACATAATTCCAGGGATCATGGATCAAGTCTCAAACTCTAGATCAGTACTAAATCACATAATCCCAGTGACTCATGAGTCAAGTCTCAATCTATAGAAGTCCCCGTCCCATGACTGCATGAGGCTTTGGGGGGACAACCAGACATAAACCATAACCATAACCATAACCCCAAGGTGCTTCCCACCTTGGGGAGGGATGACAGGAGGACAGCAGCAGAACCCAGGTCCCTCTGTCCCGTGTGCCTCTCGGCTCTTGGCCCTTCCCTTCTTCATGATTCAGGTCTCTTGTCCTGCATCACAGGGGTGTCATGGGGTGTTAATGAGTTTCTTCCTGCCCACCTCCCTTCCCTCCTTCTTTTCTTTCTTCATTCAGCAAATAATTAAGAGGCAGCTACTGTGTGTCAGTCAGTAGTCTAGGTACTAGGAACATAAGCAGTGACCAAGACAATAGACCAGGTCCTCTAGGAGACAGACAACAAATTCTGGGAAGAAAATAATGTAAGGGAATGTGTAGGAACAAGCCATGGGCTCCTTTGAATGGAACTCAGAATCTCGCACTTGCCAGGCAGGCACTGTGCCCCCGAGCTACATCCCTGGCCCTACCTTTCTTAAAGTGAGTAGGGAAAACCTCTCTGAGAGTGGGCAAGATGCACAGATAGGCCGAGCTAAAGGGAAAGTCACCTACAAAGCGTGTACAGCACGGACGGTGTGTACAAAGGCCCTCAGGCAGGAATGACTTGGCCTGCTCATGAACAAAAGACTTTGCCTCAAAATGGTGTCTATAGGGCTGGGGAGACAGCTTGGAGGTCGAAGCACCTGCCTGGGAAGTGCAAGGACTCAGGATCAATCCCGGGTAACATATGCCATGCCAGCTACAGAATCGTTGGGCATGCCGCACTGGCTACCAAAACTAGACATGGCGGTGCACGTCTGTAATCCCAGTGCTGGGGAGGCTGAGTCTGAGCTTCGTAGTAAGATGCTATACCAAATAAATAAATGATTTTTAAAAATTAAAAATATACACAACATTCTTGCAGATCCCAAGGAGAGACAAGCTGCTAGGTGTGCCAGGCCAAACAAAAATGCAGGGCCGCCCGGCAGGATGGCTCAGTGGTCTAAAGCGCCTGCAGGCAGCTGCAGGGACCGAGGTTCGATCCCCGGCACCACATGCTGCGCCAGCCCTGCCCTCAGGGCAGGCTGAGCTGGCCGTAAAAAAAAAAAATTAAAATAAACAAACAAAAGTTCTGAAACAAGAAAAAAAAATAATAATAAAATAAAATAAATAAATAAATAAATAAAAATGGGGCCCAGCAGGATGGCTCAGTGGTCTAAAGTGCCTGCTTGGGAAAGCTTGGGTGGCTTCAGGGTCCGCGGTTCGATCCCCTGCAACACATGCTGCGCCAGCCCTGCCCTTGGGGCAGGCTGAGCCAGCCATAAAAATGAGTGAATAAACAAACAAAGGTTCTAAAACAAGAAAAAAAATAAATAAATAAAAATTTTTAATTCAGAGCCCATTATTTCAAAATTACAAACTATGACCTCACCACTGAACCTAGTGCAGGGCCCTCCTGAGCCCGGGGCCTGTGGCAGACACCTAGGTGGCACATGTGGGAGGCCAGCGTTGCTGAATGGAACAGAAGGAAGAGAAATAGACATGAACTCAGCAGCCACTCACATCAGACACAGCTGTGGAAAACGGCAAATACTGATAAAACACTACCCAAGGGCAGGCACTCTAGGTGTGGATACCCATGAGGCCATGCCTTCAGGAGCATCTAAGGCTCAGTGTCCATGGGTGGTTGGGGACATGGCCTTTGCAGCCAGGAAACTCAGACTTGGGAAAGTGCAGTCTTCATGTTATCCCTGGTGCTGCAGAAAGTTGGCTGGGGGTGCAGGGGAGAAGGAAGGGAACAGAGAAAGCAAGGTGGGTGAGAGAAGAGCCCTCCCTGGACATCTTCCCAGCTAGCTAGCAAGCAGCAGGGCTGCATTCAGGTGTCTGCCAGGACCATGTGGGATCTGGGGAGGCCACCAAGCCCTGTAGCAAGGGCCCGTGGCATTTCTGAATCACGGTGCCATCCGCCCCAGCTCGGCTCCTCTCTGGGAATCCAATTACTAAATGTAGCCACATTCTTCAAAAATGTCTTTCCTCTTATGCAATAGTGACAAACGCCAAACAGATGGTGCTATGACAAGCTTTATAAAAGTTGATTAGGAGCCCATCTCTCAAAATTAATGTATGGGCAATTAAACGAGCTTCAGCCGGCCCCCAATCCAACCAAGAATCTACACAGGCCAACACACTGGAGGGACAGGCTAGCTCACCGCCTCCCCTGCCAGGCTGTGCTGGGAAGGTTCAGGCACTTAACGGCCCAGGTCAGGCTGACTTGTGAGCAATAGTGTGGGTCCAGTGAAGAACGCTAGGGCTGCTTCCAGAGCCCTGAGACTGCTCCCCCTTGAGCCATTCCACGAAGCGAGACATTGTTTCAAGTTCTTTACATTGTCTTCAGGACCATGCACTGTCCTTTCCTGTCTCCCAGGAGGTGGTTTAGTCACAGACTGTGTCAGCTGCCACTGTAAGCTCCTTCGCTCCCCAGTCTTTCTTCCTCAGTGTTCAGGGATGAGATCATTTCATGTGGAGCCAATTATAGATGGAGAATGCTGAGGATGTGCGAAGAATCCTCGTAGGCGCCCCTCCCTCCCACCGTCACAGGCTGTACCCTGCAGGAATGGGCAGGAACAGGGGGCTGGATGTCCTGTCCCAGGTTCAACCCCAGGGCATGTGAAGGCCACACCTTCCCAAGTCCCAACTCAGACCTGTCCCACAAGGCTGCTGGGCGGTCAGCTGGATGCAGTCTACTGGCCTCAGAAGCCCAGAGCTGAGTAAGTCCTTGGTGATCATCACTGTTCAGAAGGGGAAACTGAGGCATGGAGAAGGGAAGTGGTGGCCTACTCAAGGCCACACGCAGCAAAGCAGGTGCCTTGGCCCATGCCTGTAACCCCAGCACTATGGGAGGCTGAGGCAGAAAGATGGCAAATTTAAGCCTAAACTGGGCAATTTAGCAAGACTGTCATTCTTTCTTTCTTTCTTTCTTTATTTCTTTTTTTTTTTTTTTGTATTATGGTGCTGGGGGTGGGGCTGGTGCAGCATATGGTGCTGGGGATTGAACCATGGTCCCTGCAGTTGCCCAAGCTTTCCTAAGCAGGCGTTCAGACTGCTGAACCATCTTGGCATGCTGCAAGACTATGTTTCAAAATGAACACTGAACTGGGTAGCTGGCAAGGTAGCTCAGTGCAAATGCCCTAGATTCAGCCCCCAGCACTACTTCCTAAAGATCACATAGTAACTAGACATGGTCACACATAGCTATTATCCTAGCACTCAGGAGGCTGAGGCAGGATGATTGCTGTACATTCAAAGCCAGCCTCGACTAATAAGACCCTGTCTCAAGGGCCAACCAGATAGCTCAGTGGACCAAAGCACCAGCTTAGGTAGGAGCCAGGACCAGGGTTCAATCCCCAGAGTACTGCACTGGCCCCACCCCTGAGGCACACTGAGACATCCAATGAAACTGGGTGTGGTGGGACAAGCCTGTAATCCCAGCACTTGGGAGGCTGAAAACAGGAGAATCACTGAGTCCCGTCTACATAGTGAGACCCTGTAGATACTGTACTAAATACATAAAAAAAAATTTTTTTTTAAACTGTCTCAAAAAAAAAATGCACACCACAAGTTGACAACAGAGCCAGATGCACTTCTGAGCTCCCATGAGGAAGATAACCCTTGTTTAGAACCTGCCCACCACCTTTCCTACTGCTTCTGGTCATAGCACTCTGACTTTTCAATGGGAAACCATCCCTTCCCTGCTCACTCCACGCGGCTGAACCTGGCTGAAGAAGGATGGAGCCTCCTTTGATTCCTACAACGCAGGCCTGATCCTGCCCCAGCCAGGCAGAGCAGCGCCGCCCTCACCCCTGCCTCCCCTGCTTCAGGCACCTGAACGGGAGCTAGGAGAGGAGCCAGGTCGGTGAGCAGAATACCCAAGACATTCACAGTGACTGAGGCCCTGGAAGAGAGCCTCTTCCCACTGGCGGTGCTAAGCTGGGGAAAGAATACGGGGAGCTGCCAGCAGTACCCAAGCCACTCAGGTGCCTAAGGAAGAAGCCGATGTGGAGGAGAGCACAGCTGGAAACAGTGATGCCGCATTCCTCATTCAGTCCCTGGAGCCAGCCAGACCTGAAGACTACCCTGGCCTGGAGATTTTAACTACATAAATCAATGAATCCCCATCAATAAAATGGGCTGTGTTTTGTCGCTCATACCTCAAAAGGCCTTGACTATTATAAAGATTTGGGGGGCCAGGAAGATAGCTCAGGGGCACAAGTGCCTGCCGGGCAAGTGCAAGGTCTTGAGTTCAATCCCCCCTTCTGAAGAAAAAAAAAAAAAGTAAAGATTTGGGGTTCCTAAGGATGAGGCTCTAAAACACCCCACTGCCAACCTCAACACACTTCTCATCTTTCTTTTCTTAGTTATTAGCTGGGAGCAGGCACCTCCCCCTCCCCAGAAGATACCCAGGCTCCTGTTCCAAGCTCTAGCAAGTCCCCCCAGGGGACGTCCAAGGTAAAGGTCCATCTTCTTGGTTCCCAGGAGCTGGTCCACAGACAAGCCACTCCCATCACCTTTGCCTTCCTATTTGGTTAAAAGCACAAGCTTCAAGGCTGGGCATGGTGGTACACACCTGCAATCCCAGCACTTGGGAGGCTGAGGCAGGAGGATTGGAGCAAGTTCAAGACCAGCCTGGGCTACAAAAGTGAGCTCAAGACCAGCCTGAGCTGCATAGTGAGACCCTGTCTCAAAAAGATAGTGAGAGAGAGAGAGAGAGAGAGAGAGAGAGAGAGAGAGAGAGAGAAAGCCCAAGCTTCAGAGTCCTCTTCAAATCCTCACTCCAGCAGTCCCGAACACAGACCTCAGGCAATGTTGCAAGCCTTCCCTGTTTAGGGATGACCTGCCTGACAACATCCTTCAGATGATTAAAACAGGGTGAGCGGGGCTGGGAGTGGAGCTCAATGGTAAAGCTCTTGCCTAGCATGCGCCAGCCTAGTGCTGCAAAAAAAAGTAAGATCAATAAAAAGTAAAACAGAGATTCTTTTTTTTTTTTTTTTTTTTTGTCTTTTTGAGACAGGGTCTCACTGTGCAGTTCAGGCTGGCCTTGAGCTCACTTTTGTAGCCCAGGCTGGTCTTGAACTCACACTGATCCTCCTGCCTCAGCCTCCCAGAAAACAGAGATTCTTTAGAGACTGCAAAAATGGTAGCTACAAGAGAGTCTAAAAAGAACTTGCTACAGAGCCTGGGAAATTGTCCAGTACTTAGGGTCCACTTTGTGTATACATCACACACACACACCAGTGCACACACACCATGCAAGTGCAGGGCTGGAGGCAGGGGCTGCCATGCTAAGGAGCACATCCTCGGGTCTCGCAGCCTCTTACTGGCCTCCTGGCCGCGCTCTCCTCTGTCCCTCCTCTGCCCAGCCCTCTCACCCCAAAGGGACACATACAGGGCTACAGAAATGCTGCCCCCCCCAAAAAAAAAAAAAAAGAAAGAAATGCTGCCCCAAGGCTCATTCATACTCCCAGGAGCACCCAGAGCCCTGATTCCAGAGGACTGAGCAACACAACATCTGGACCACTCCAGCTCCCTCCAAGGACAGCTGGATGCCCCACCCCCAGGAATTGAGCCTCGGTTACCCCCAAGGCGTGGCTCCCTTGCAACAGTACTCCTGCGGTGGGGCTCCTCTGGGAGGTAGCTCTACAGGGGCCCAGGCGGTGACACTAGATACTGACCTCAGTATAGACCGTGTCATCCAATGGAGGCCTCATAGACATTCTGCTGAGGGGCAGAAGCCACTACACAAGACCAAGCGACTCTGACTATACAAAACAGCTCAAATGGGCAAAGTCATAAAGACAGAGCCAACATTCTCCTGTTTACCATCTCTCTAACACAAATTTTACTTTCTTTTTCTTTTTTTTTTTTTTTTCTTTTTTTTTGTTGTTGTCTTTTTGAGACAGGATCTCACTATGCAGTTCAGGCCGGCCTTGAACTCACTTTTCATAACCCAAGTGGTCTCAAACTCACACCGATCCTCCTGCCTCAGCCTCCCAAGTGCTGGGATTATAGGCATGTGCTAGCACGCTCAGCCAAATTTCACTTTTTAATAAAGAACACCAGCTACATTCTCAGCACCTTTGGGGCCAGGTGACAATACCTGGTCAGGCTGTTTCCGCTGCATCTTTCTGATTGCTTTCTAAATATGACAGATGTTTAGAAATAGATGATTGATCATTTGTTTATTGTTTTACTCAACACATACTGATTGGATACTATTGTGTGCCAAGCACTGATTTAGACCCATGGATATACAAACCAAACTGTCTGCCCTCATGGAGCTACTGGTGCAGGGAACCTAAGCCTTATGTGTGGCTGTGGTTCAAATCCCCTCTCTGCCATTTACAAGCTGTTTTACCTCAAGGAGGAGGCTCAACCTCTCTGAGCCTCAATTTCCTCACACAAGCAACTAATTTAGAGTCCACTGAGCCTATATATATATATATATATATATATATATATATATATGAAGGACCAAGAGACCACTTGCACAGTACGGGTGATTAATAATAAGAAGAAGGTGGCTGTAGAGCTTCCCTGCAGATGAGATGTGGCCATAGCAGCACCCACAGGGGTCAGGTGCTGTGCAAAGGGCTCCAGGCCCTCCCTGCCATCCTGTGGCAGGGATGATCAAGGTCAGGTGAAGGACTCACCAAGCCTCACACAGCTAGTAAGGGCTACAGGTAGAATCTGAATCCAGAGGGCCAGCCCGATAACTCAGAGGATTAAAGGGCCTGCTTAGACAGATGCAAGAGCTAGGGGTTTGATCCCTGGCTGGCAGTGCTGCTCTGCCACTGGCACACACTGAGACAGCAATTGAGACTGGGTGTGGTGGCAGGTGCCTGTAATCCCAGCATTTGGGAGGCTAAAAACAAGAGGATCACAACAAGTTCAATCTGTGGAGTGAGATCCTGTAGATTCTGTGCTAAATATGGAAAAAACAACAACAACAACAACAAAAAAAACCTCTAAGACTTCACCCTCACCCTGCCTGCTTTCCTAAACACATCGCTGCCATGCCCTAAGGTCTGTCTCCTCCCAGCAGAGTGTAGACTTCAAAAGGGGAAGAGTGACAGGGGCTCTGCTCACCACCCTCTCCCCAGAGCCCAGAACACTACCTGGCTCCCAAGGAAATGCTTGGCAAACACTTATTGGATAGATGGATGAATGAATGGATTGAAAGAGTTTGGGATAATTCCTGGATCATAGCAAGCACTTGAAAAATGTTATCATTAATATGTGAAGTACAGTGGGAGGCAGGCTGGATGGGCTGAAGGAAACCAAATCTGGGCCGACGACTCCAGCTGTATGACCTTGATTTAGACACACTGTTGCTCTGAGTCTATTTCTCCATCTGTAAACCGAGGGCTCACCAAATTGTGCTTTTAAAAGAGTCCTCAGGTCAAGCAGCAGCACCGGCTCCATTTTTGGAAGTGCTTTCCAGAGGCCAGGCCCTCCACTCCATCGGCCACCCGCACAGTCTCACCTGCCCCGTGTCACAGCCTAATGAACAGTGCCCCTTCCTAGCTCTGCTTGTAGATAAGGACTTGGGCTTCAGAGATGTAAGGAGATGAACCCGTGCTCACACAGCTGGGGCTGACTCCTAACTGATTCATCTTTTCAGATACAGGGACTGGACCCTGCTGGGCCCACCCTGGCCAGAGAGTAGCCGCCTCCTCCCAGTACCTTGTCAGGCATCAGAAATGCCCCAGGCCATGTGCAGCCACACGTGCCTAGGCTGTAGTCCCATACTCACCTTCTGATTACACTGCCATCCCCATAGCAGTGCTGGCTCTTGGAGTTCCAGCCAGTCACTCACACCACACACAGACTGTGTGTCCCTGTATTAGATAACTCCTCCACTGGGCATGGTGGGCTCTTATCTACCCACAGATCCCTGGAATGGACCCCAGCCAGAACTGAACACAGTACGTGCAGCCACACAGGGAGACAGATGTGAGAGGCACCTGTGGAACACCTACTGTATGCACACAGCCCCATGCTTGCCCAGATTAGTACAGCATCCCCATCATACAAGTCTTTCAGGCAACTCAATTCACAGGTGTTCCCATGTGCCAGGCAGACTGTATCCCAAGCAGTTTATCCAAAAGACTAGATATCTGCTCTCTCATCTCTGCCTTTAGAACACTGGCTCCCTGAAGACGGAGACCTGCATTTTTTTACTCTTGTGTGACTCTTAGAATACCTAACTCAAGCAAAACTGTTGAGCAAATTATTTGGTCCCCTCCTCTTTTCTGGCTGGAACCATGGAGATCTCAAAGAGAAGAAAAATAAGGTTCTATCTGTGGCCAAAACCACTAAGAAAAAGCAAAGATATTTCAAAGAGTTGAAGGCAAAGCAGCTAAGAAAGAAGGTTGCCTGGAAGAAGCTTTGCAAGGCAAAAAGGAAGCTCATCTATGAAAAAGCCAGGCACTGTCATAAAGAATACAGAGAGACAGATGTACAGAACTGAGATCTGAATGGCTGGGATGGCAAGAAAAGCTGGCAACTTCTGTGTCTTTGCAGATCCCAAACTAGCATTTGTCATCCGGATCAGGAGTATCAATGGTGTGAGCCCAGAGGTCTGCAAGGTGTTGCAGCTTCTTTGCCTTCACCAGATTTTCAATGATATGTTCATTAGGCTCCACAAGGCTTCAATTAACATGCTGAGAATTGTGGAGCCATATACTGCATGGGGGTACCCAAACCTGAAGTCAGTAGATGAACTAATATGCAAGCGTGGCTATAGCAAAATTAATAAGAAGCAAATTGCCTTTATAGATAATTTGTTAATTGCTCGATCTCTTGGTAAATACAACATCATCTGCATGGAGGATCTGATTCATGAGGTCTATACTGTTGCTTCAAAGAGGCAAACAACTTGCAGTGCCCATTCAAGTTGTCATGTCCACAAAGTGGAATGAAGAAAAAGACCACCCACTTTGTGGAAGGTGGAGATTCTGGAAATAGGGAAGACCAGATCAACAGGCTTATTAGTAGGATGAGCTAAGGTATCTGCCATGTGTTTTTATGATTTAGTCAGTTAATAAAGTATCTGTTTCAAAAAAAAATCATTTGGTCCAGGGGAACAGGAAATCCCTGCAAAACAAGGATGCCCCCAATTTACAGAAGAAAACCAAGGAACACTGGGCTATGTATACAGCTACTTTCTCTTCAGTTCAACGACAAGAATTTTTTGTACCAATAATGATTAGAAAAATTATCACGTCTGCATCCTGTGCTCTGTATAACTACTATTAGGACAATATGCATTGTATCAATTATCAGGGATGTACTGCTGATGTGTTTTGAAACTGTCACGTTGTATTTCTTATTAAAAGTAATAAAAAATAAATATATAAGCACTTAAAAAGAGAGAGAGAAGAAAACCAAGGAAGAAAGAGTGCTTGCTCAGAGTCATATAACCAGCGAGGGTGGTACCCTCCAGACCACTCAAACCAACAGGGGCTACTTGACACCCCTACCAGCACTATTCTGCATCCTGCAAAAGATTCCACTTCGGGTCAGCGAGACAGACAGCTCAGTGAACTAAAGCGCCAGCTTAGGCAAGCTTAGGCAAGCTTAGGGATCGCGGCTCAATCCCCAGCACCACATGCTGTGCCAGCCCCGCCTGAGGGCAGACTGAGCTGGCTACAGAGACCAGGCATAGTGGCAAATGCCTGTAATAGTGCTGAGGAGGCTGGAAGCAGGAGGATCACCACAAGTCAGAGCTGCATAGTAAGACCCTGTAACAACCAAACACATTTTTTTTAAAAAAAAGATTCCATTTCATAGAAAAGATTTACCATGCAAATCACTCAAAAGGGAAGCTCCCCACTCACATCTGAACTAAGAACCAATCTGCCAAAATTTTTTTTTGTCTTTTTGAGACAGGGTCTCACTATGCAGTTGAGGCTGGCCTTGAGCTCACTTTTGTAGCCCAGGCTGGTCTCGAACTCGCACCGATCCTCCTGCCTCCGCCTCCCAAGTGCTGGGATTACAGGCGTGCGCCACCACGCCCGGCTCTGCCAAAATTTTATTTGTGCCCAACTTTGCCAACTGCAGACAACCGCAGAGAGCAGCATCTCCGGCTGGGAGTGACGCTTGTCAAGAACGCAGGCGACTGTGTGCCACTGTTGCCCCCTGGTGGCTACTGCCTCTGGGAGCCCTAAGAAGCCCGCCTATCTCTTCCAGACAGCCTGGATGTTCCCCACAGCCTTCCTGAGCTTCCCCCATAACTCCTCAGGAGCCTACCCCTCCCAGAAGCCATGATTCTGGAGCTCTCTTTGTAACACACACACACACACACACACACACACACACACACACACACACACACACACACACACCAGTGGTGGCTTATCAGAGGAACACTCCCTCTAGCCCTAGGTCCTAGGAACCTAAAGAGGCCTTGGCTAGAGCAATCACTCAAGTGCCTGATCCTGGCTCCCATACCAGAGCGGGGTAGCATGGCCGCAATTGGCCAATCAGAGCTCCCTGTCCTCCTGGCCACGGTAATTGGTTCAGAGATGGACCTGGGGATCCAAGCAGGACCAATCAGAATCTCTCCTAGAAATGGCACACTGAGACTAGAGCAGAGGAAGACGTGGGCTGCTTATCTCTTTCTTTTTTTTTTTTTTATGTATTTATTTTTTTCTTGTTTCAGAACCTTTGTTTGTTTATTCACTCATTTTTATGGCCGGCTCAGTCCGCCCCGAGGGCAGGGCTGGCACAGCATGTGGTGCCGGGGATCGAACCACAGTCCCTGAAGCCGCCCAAGCTTTCCTTTCCCAAGCAGGCGCTTTAGACCACTGAGCCATCCCGCCGGGCCCCCTGCTTATCTCTTTCTTGTCCTCCAAGGGGCCCATCTTCGCCAATTCAGGGAAAGAACCTGCTTGAGAATGAAGCCAACGCCTAGAGACAGTGAGAGAAAGAAAGAATAAGAGGATCTGAATGCATGCCGACCACATTATAGGCGCCTGACCATACAGTGGAAATCACGTTATTTGAAAACTTCCTTCCTGAGGTGTAAATCAATAACTCTCCTTGGGGCCATCTGGGCCAAGATTCTGCCTCCAACCACCAAAAGGATCCGGATGTGCTTCCGAGGGCATCACCACTGCTGTGGCTTTAATTACACTTGGCTCTTGCCCCACTGACGAGCACCCCCATGTGCTGGGCCACATCCTGGATGCCAGATCATACCGCTATTGTCCCCTAACAGGCTGGTCTCTGTCCCACCCTTCAAGAGACCACCGGACCACCACCACTGTGCTCCAAACAATGTTTATTGGTCTCCCCAACTCCTGCCTTACTTCTCTGCAATCCACTCTCAGCACTCGAGAGGCCGAGGCAGGAGGATTGGTGCAAGTTCGAGACCAGCCTGGGCTACAAAAGGGAGCTCAAGGCCAGCCTCAACTGCAAAGCAAGACCCTGTCTCAAAAAAGACAAAAAAAAAAAAAAATCCACTCTCCACACAGCAACCACAGGGCTGCTGTGAACACCAGGTTAAGCCATGTCCCATCCCTGCTCAAAGCCCTGCCATCTCAGGGAGAAGGGCCCACCCCTACCCACAGCCTAGGCACCCCCAATTCACTGACCTTATTTGTCCACTGGCCCAGTCCTCGCCTTCCTGCTTCTCCTTGAACACACCAGGGCGGGCCCTGGCTCTGCACCTCGGCCCTCACTGCTCTCTCCTGCAGCCACGCTCTTTCCCCAGAGCGCAATCCAAGTGTCACCCTACTGGTGAGGGCGTCCTTCATGTCCCATTCCTTCCCGAAGGGTGTTCTCTATGGCACCTAGCTGGATGTACCTGATGGCATCAGGCACATTACTTTCTCATTTATCAACTCCCTCTCCTCCCACGAGAATGTCCATTCCATGGAGGCAAGTATTTCTGCCCTTTTTGTTCCTTGTCATAGCCACAATGCCTGGCACTGTGCCTGGCACATAATAAGTATTCAATAAATGTCAAATGAATATGTGAGTGAATAAAATGGAATGGCGCAATGAGTGAGAACTTTATAAACTAGTACAACCATTATGAAGATTCCTCAGAAAATTTGAAGTGGAGATGCCATTTGCCCCAGCTAAGTTTCTATTGGGTGCAAAGTGTTAAAATCATCAGATTTCAATGATTTATGCCACCTGTGTTTACAGCAGTGCACCTCACAAAAGCCAAACCTTGAGAGCAGCCTACGTGCCCACCACCAGATTGAAATGTAGTGTTTTTATACAACAAAGTACTACTCAGCCATAAAGAAGAATTGATTTGGGTTACCTGTAGTAAAATGAGCACACTGTGAGATCAAATGCTAAGTGAAATAAATCAGATCAGAGGGTTGCGTATCACATGGATTCTCTTCTGTGAGAAACCTGCAGTATATTTTAGAACAAAATAAAAGATAACAGAGAAATAGACTCTGTGAAGATGGAAAAGGGATCTGGAGGATCAGAGGGAAACAAGGGGAAAAGGCGATTAAGAAGGATGCAATCTGGGCGTGGTGGCACATGCCTGTAATCCCAGCACTTGGGAGGCTGAGGCAGGAGGATCTGTGCAAGTTTGAGACCAGCCTGGGCTACAAAAGTGAGCTCAAGGCCAGCCTGAACTGCATAGTGAGACCCTGTCTCAAAAAGAAAAAAAAAGGGGGGGGATGCTGATGTGATAGGCATACGCGCCAGTACCCCACAATGAATGTATTTCTTACATATGGCAAACACAGACTAATAAAAGGGAGAGATTGAGCACTTTAAAATCCACATTATGGAGCACACAAATGTAACAGGGTAAAAATGGGGAGCTACTTATCAAAGTAAGACACAAGCATAATGTTAGAAATTTAGTTCCAAGACACATGGTTATGGATTTAAGGTTGACTTCAGGCTCATTGGCTCCACTTACCCTCCTTTCTCCGCCCCTTAGGAACCTCCATTTCTCCTGCTCTTTCCCATAGCTGTCTGTGGTTATCAGAACAGGGACTGTAGGTCAAGGAGAAAACAGAATTAGCTAGTGACACAACTCTGTATGGGCTATGTCCCCTGGTGTGTGAGTCACTTACATACAGCTCTAAGATGCCTGTGAAATCTGGGAACTGGGCGGGTGTCCCTGTAATGAATGCCCTGTACCCAAGACTGGGAGCAACAATAGAAAGATAGCCTGTCCCAGAGAGAGTTGCAAAAGAAACAGGCTTCGAATGGATGATATGTTGGCCCAATAAGTGAGTAATTTAGAAAGAGTAGCTACAAGTCATTAACTGGATGGACGGATGGATGAATGGATGGATGGATGGATGGATGGATGGATGGATGGAGAATGGTAAAAAAGATTACAGAGAGGCAGATAGGACATTTTCTGGACAGATGGATGGACAATAAGGTGAGTGAGTGACAGGAAGATGGAAGGATGAGAGAAAGTAGGTACTGAGGGAAAGATTGATGCATGAATAAAATTGTTTTTCTGGGCAAACTTCCCAGTCCTCACCTTCCTAGATCAAATAGAGGCGATCTGCCCAGCCACAGGAGGTTCCTGATTCCTCAGGAAGATTTTCTTTAATTATTTATTTATTTATTTATTTATTTATTTTTATTACGTCTGGCTCAGCCCTGGGGGCGGGGCTGGCACAGCATGTGGTGCCGGGGATCAAACCTCACTCCTTGCACCCACCCAGGCTTTCCTAAGCAGGCGCTTTAAACCATTGAGCCATCCTGTCAGCCCCAGATTTTTTTTTTTTTAAGCCAGGAAGGTCCTGCCCTTCCCTCCCCTCTCTGTGACGAGCTGAACAAGATGTGCTGTTAAACTAGTACACATAGCCGGGCTTGGTGGCGCACATCTGTAATCCCAGAACTTGGGAGGCTGAGGCAGGAGGATCAGTGCGAGTTTGAAACCAGCCTGGGCTACAAAAGTGAGCTCAAGGCCAGCCTGAACTGCATAGCGAGACCCTGTCTCAAAAAGACAAGAAACAAATAAATAAATAAGTAAATAAATAAATAAAACCATGTTAGCTTATCATCCTGCTTTGAAATTCTGTATCACATTGTTATTATTATTACTACTACTACTACTACTGTCTTTAAAATAAAATAACTAATGCACACAACCTAGAGAAGAGCTATGCCAGGGTATCCCAGGCTCCTTCTCTGCTGTTCTGTTTATTTGTGTTTTGGTTGTTGTTCTTGTTGCTGTTGCTGTTGTTCCTAAGGCACAGGTGACAGGGCAGTGCCTCCACCGTAGTCCTGGGGGACTACTCTGTAGATTGGACAAAGAATCTGAGCTGGGTGACCTACGGTGGAGCTCAGGGGATCCAGTTCTTCTGTTCATTACCCTTGGGTCTTGGACAAGTTTTGCAACCTCCCTGAGCCTCGGTTTCCCCTTCTGTAAAATGAACACAGTGCCATTGGCCTCTCAGGGTCAAATCATAGTGTGCATAATTGCCTGGTGCATGGAACCCTGGCAGTCAGGACCATCTTATCTTTCTGGGACCAGCGGACATCTACCTGTGAAATAATGGCATGGGTTAGGAAAGGGGCAAGGCAGAAAGGAAGCCTCCAGGCCGAGGGTGTGGCACTCGCTTGTTGCCTCCCCAAGGACTCAGCTCTGCAGCCACCATCGTTTCATCTCCACCCTGGCCTCCAATCACTTTTTTTTTTTTTTTTTTTTTTTTTTTTTTTGTCATTTTGAGACAGGGTCCCACTATGCAGTTCAGGCTGGCTTTGAGCTTACTTCTGTAGCCCAGGCCGGTCTCGAACTCTCACCAATCCTCCTGCCTCAGCCTCCCAAGTGCTGGGATTGCAGGCGTGCGCCACCATACCCAGCTCCTCCAATCACTTTCAATCCACCTTTCCCACCACCAGAACAGTCCCTGAAAACATCAGCCTAAGGGCTGGCAAGATGGTTCAGTGGACTAAGTGCCTGCTTCGGCAAGATCAGGGACAGGGACACCACAGGTGGCGCCAGCCCTGATCCAGGGCAAGCTGAGCAGGCCACAGAGACTAGGTACAATGGCACACTCCTGTAACCCCAGTGCTGAGGAGGCTGAAAACAGGAGGATCACTAGGGGTCCGAGCTTCGTAGTGAGACCCTATACCAAATATATTAGAAAAGCAAGAAACCAGGAGCCTAGGGAGGTTCCAGGAGGCAAGAGTAAGAACACCTGGAGCACCTGGAATTCAGGTGTCCCAGGAGAAATAGGGCTCCACTGCGGGCAGCGGGCAGCTCCAAAGAATTTAAAGCACAGGACGAAAGCCAAGCATGGAGGCCCACACCTGTAATCCTAGCACTCAGGAGGCTGAGGCAGGAGGATCAATGCAAGTTCGAGACCAGCCTGGGCTACAAAAGTGACCTCAAGGCCAGACTGAACTGCATAGCGAGACCCTGTCTCAAAAAAGACTAAAAAAATCAACAAATAAATAAAGCACAAGACGATAGCACAGAGAGATCTGGGTTCTGAAGGACAGACCGCCTCGCCACACTGGGCTCTAGTACGGAAGGGGTGCTTCAGCCCTACGGCTTGTTCTCTCACCCTTAGAGCAAGGTTACTTTCACTCTTAATTCTATAAAGTGGCCATTACTATTTCTTGTATGGGTACAAGAACACTTTGTCAAAGCATGCAAATATCGGGGGCATCTGTTGACCTTCCAGCCCCGCATCCATTCTCCCCCAGCCCAGCCCTCAGCATTGCCGAGATCACGTGCCCCAGGCTTGGCCAATCAGAGTAGACACTTCTCCAGGCATGCCAATTGGTCCACAGAAGACACCCGGCTAGTCAAACCAATGAGGCTTCATTGTAGGACACTGGCAGGAACCTAGGAGCAAAAAGCTTCAGCCTGGCGTTCTTTCTACCTCAGCCTCCCAAGTGCTGGGATTACACGCATTTACCACCATGCTTGCATCACCACGCCCAGTCCCAATCACCACTGCAGCACATCCTGCAGGCAGGGCTGGCACCGCAGGCCGGGGAATGAATCCTGGCAGCTGCACTCTACCTAAGGAGGCACTTTAGTCTGCTGAGCTATCAGGCTGGCCCCTCTGGTCACTTTTTTTTTTTTTTTGGTCTTTTTGAGACAGGGTCTCGCTATGCAGTTCAGGCTGGCCTTGAGCTCACCAGCCCAGGCTGGTCTCAAACTCTCACCAATCCTCCTGCTTCAGCCTCCCAAGTGCTGGGATTGCAGGCATGTATCACCACACTCGGGTTTTTTTTTTTTTTTTTTTAACAAAACAAAGATGGCTGGGCCAGTGAGATGGCTCAATGGTCTAAAGCACCTGCCTAGGAAAGTTTAGGCAACTGGAGGGACCACGGTTCGATTCCCGGCACTACCTGTTGCACCAGCCCCACCCCAGGGCAGGCTGAGCCAACCATAACACAAATAAATAAGGTTTAAATAAAATAAAACAAAATAAAATAAAAAATTTAAAAGAAGAGAAACTTTAGAAAAAAAAACAAACACTGCTTGTTTTATTTACAATACTCAATGCATCTTACACATTGTCATTCCCTAGTTTTGGAAAGTACCCTCTGGTCACTCTTAAAGTGTCAGAAGTGTGTCTCTGACAGAAGAGAAGTGGCTTCATGAAGAAGGATTATCCACAGTGGACAACTAGGGCATTTGTCTCCCAACAGTGTCCACAGAGTGACCAGAAAGCCTGGCGAGGACACTGTAGAGCAGGTTCAAGCTCTGGCTGGGCAGCTGGACCAGAGGACATCATGGATAATTCCCTACCCACCGCGCTGCTGAGACAATTTGTAGAAAAATTTGTAGATGTCACCCTACACTTACAGGTTCCCACGTCACGAAGCAGCATGTACATGTGACAGACACCAGCCTCTGTGTGGTTAACCATAGTACACCGACCTCCTCCAATAGGACCTCAGCTCCTCAGAGGCAGAACCCTGGCTGTCCTGCTCCCACCACCCACCGCCTGACCTGGCACACAGGGACTTGGTAGGTTGAGTATCAGCAAGCAAGTCTTGCCTTACTAACGAAGGAATAGGACCACAGGTTGACATGGCAAAAATACACCACCAGGTGGCATTGTTTCTCAAAACCAAACGGGCCACTTTGAGAAAAGACGAAAGGCCAGCTTTCAGTATGAAGGGCGATGAGGGCAGCGTTAAAGGGGCTCAGGATGTCCTGGGAGCTCAGGGGACCTCCGAAGCCCCAGATGGCATCATTCCAGTGGGCTGCATTTCCCCCCAGGTCCCTTAGAACCCCATTGCCTCATCTTTTTTTTGTTTGTTTATTTTTTTTCTTGTTTCAGAACTTTTGTTTGTTTATTTATTTATTTTTATGGCCGGCTCAGCCTGCCCTGAGGGTAGGGCTGGCGCAGCATGTGGTGCCGGGGATTGAACCGCGGTCCCTGAAGCTGCCTAAGCTTTCCTAAGCAGGCGCTTTAGACCACTGAGCCATCCTGCCGGGCCCCTCCATTGCCCCATCCTGATGGGTCCAACCCCATGCTTCCCTGAAAAAGCTGGCTGTATAGCTGATGCCAGCCCTCATGGTCTTTTTTTTTTTTTTTTTTTTTTTTTTTTAACTTTATTTATGTTATGGCTGGCTCAGCCTGCCCTGGGGGTGGGGCTGGCGCAGCATGTAGTGCTGGGGATCAAACTGTAGTCCCTGTGGCTGCCTAAGCTTGCCTAAGATAGTGCTTTAGACTGCTGAGCTATCTCACTGGCTCACCTTGTGGTCTTCACAAAGGGCTTTTCTAGAATGAATGCACGTCCCACCTGTCACCTGTTCCCTCTTGGTGGTGCCCATACACTGCAGTGTTCACAAGAGGCCTTTTTTTTCTTGGTACTGGGACTCGAACTCAGAACCTTGCACTTCCCAGGCAGATGTTTGTGCTGCTAAACTATATTCCTGGCTGCTAAGAGGTCTTTTTTATGAGCAGCACATATTTATAGAGGGAACGAAAGCTCCAGTCCAGGTGAGGGACAGGAGGGGCCCCCAAGTGGGTGGTCCCCCATAAGAGGTCTTTTTTGATGGCAAACTAGAGACTGAGTCCAACTCTACTGGCTAAAAATTGAGATTTTCCCAAAATTCATCTGCGCTCATTTCTCTCCACCCCTCCTTCTGCTTACCCTCAGCTTCCAGGAGCACAGCTCAAAAGTGGGTGGCCAGGGCTGGAGAGATAGCTGAGTGGTCTAAGCCTCTGCCTGGCAAATGTAAGCACCTGGGTTTGATCCCCAGTACCACATGCAGTGCCAGGCCTGCCCCAGGCCCACTGAGCCAGCCACTGAAACTGGGTGTGGTGGTATACACCTGTAATCCCAGCACTGGAGAGGCTAAAACAGGAGGATCACTATGAGCCTAAACTGCATAGGGAGAAACTATACCAAATACATAAATTAAAAAAAAAAAAAAAAGTGAGTGGCTGCCCTCATTTCTACCCTGCTTTCTCCAGCTGGGGTAAGATCAGCCCAGATTCCCTGAGAAACCAATGCTCCCCATTCTGGTGTGCACAGCTGGCAGGAGGACCTCCCCTTCTCATTCCTGGGATGGGCGTGTGACCCAGATTCAGCTGGTGCCATAGCCTTTCTCCCCAGGCTCAGGGATGACTGGGCTGGGGTGAACTCCTTGGCCCACACTGTGCCTGTGAGGGGCAGCCGTAGGGCTCCAGGGGGATGGCAGGAGGAAGACGCTGTTCTCCCACCAGCAATGCTCTGGGAGCATTGGGCACTCTCTCTGCCACTTCTGGGGATGACACATTTGAGAACGGCACAGATGCAAGCAGAGCAGAAAGGTGGGAAGAGACATTCCCGATGACAACCTGGGAACCCTGCATCCAGTCCTAAGACTGGTATTATTTTCAGTTCCCTAAACCAGAAGCCAATTTTCAGTTCCCTAAACCTAAACCAGCCAAGCATGGTGGCACACGCCTGTAATCCCAGCACTTGGGAGGCTGAGGCAGGAGGATCAGTGCGAGTTTGAGACCAGCCTGGGCTACAAAAGTGAGCTCAAGGCCAGCCTGAACTGCATACTGAGACCATCTCAAAAAGATAAAAACAACAACAAAAAAAGCCTAAACCAAATTCCTTTCTTGGCTTAAATTAGCCTGAGTTGTGTCACAATCCAGTCGGGGGGTGGGGGGGCTGTCACTACACAGCTGGGACTCATAGTGATTCTCCTGTTTTCAGCCTCCCCAGTGCTGGATTACAGGTGTGTGCGATCACACCGGGTCTTGGTCACTGGCTCAGCACACCCAGGGGTGGGGTCAGCAAGACATGTGGTGCTGGGGATCAAACCCCAATCCCCACACTTGCCTAAGCAGGTGCTTAGTCCACTGCGCCATCTCACCAGCCCCACAATCCACTTTTTTTTTTTTTTTTCTCTTTTTGAGACAGGGTCTCGCTATGCAGTTCAGGCTGGCCTTGAGCTCACTTTTCGAGACCAACCTGGTCTCGAACTCACACCCATCCTCCTACCTCAGCCTCCCAAGTGCTGGGATTACAGGTGTGCACCACCACACCCGGCTAATCTTAACACACAAATGAGTAAATAGGAGCATCAATCCTGATAGGGCTCAGGTGAGGTTTTTTTTGTTTTTGTGGTGGTGGTTGTTTGTTTTTCTTTCTTTTAGTGTTTTGAGATAGGGTCTCGCTATGTAGTCCAGACTGGCTTTGAATTCACTACGATCCTTCTACCTCAACCTACAGGTAAGTACCTGCATGTCCGTCTGGCTGAGGTGAGAATTCAAGACTGCAAGATGCATAAATGAGCCAGGCATGGTGGCCCACTCCTGTAATCCCAGCACTTGGGAGGCTGAGGCAGGAGGATCGTGTGAGTTTGAGACCAGCCTGGGTCTCAAAAGTGAACTCAAGGACAGCCTGAACTGCATAGCAAGACCCTGTCTCAAAGAGACAAAAAAAAAAAAAGGACATAAAAGAGCTTAAACAGTGGCCAACCTGGGCTGTGCCAGTCGCTGCGGCCCTCCATACCTCTACCCCATCCTCAACAGTCATTTCCATACACTAAGGTTACCACTAATCCCAGGGCTAGGGGGCCCACCCTCATCCATGGCCCAGCAGCCACCAGGAACACAGGACCTGCCTGTTCCTCCCTGCCGGTGGCTCCACCCCTCCCACTTCATGCCTCCACTGAGAAGCCTCCCATCCTTCCACTCCCAACTCTCTAGCTCCTCACCACCCCATCTCTTCACCTTATGACCACCACCTCCCCCAGGACCAGCTATGCCCTCCAGGCTGGCCTTGAATTCCAGGTCCCGAACCATCCTGCCTCAGCCTGTCGACTAGCTAGGGCAACAAGATGGCACCATGACACCCTAACCAAAAGCTCATAGGTATGTCCTATGCAATATTTGTATGCCATTTTTATTATACGAAAGCATTTGCTATTTATCTGAGATTCCACTCCCACTGAAAGTCTGTTGTTATTGCTGTTATTGGTTTAGTTTGTTCTTTGGTCTTTTTCACACAGGGTCTCACTATGTAGCTCAAGCTGTCCTTGAGCTCACTTTGTAGCCCAAGCTGGTCTCAAACTCACATGGATCCTCCAGCCTCAGCTTCCCGAGTGCTGGGATTACAGGTGTGCGCCACCACACCCATACCCACCGCTCCAGGCAAGGACTGCCCTTATCCTTATTAACAAGCAGTAATGGCAGCCGGAGTGAACACCAGGGAAAGAGCCACACTGCGTACCAGGTTCCAGATGTCCTCTGTGATGTTCACAGCTGAGTCACCTTCATTTTCTGCCATATTCCTACCATCTTGACTGTTATTTCCTAGATATTTTCTTTCACACTGGAAATAATAGAGTTATTTTTGCTGCTGCTGCTGCTGGTGTATTACTTTTGTTCTTTCCATAAAACTCAAGAAAATGAGAAAAAAAAAAAAACACAGGCAGGAGAAAATATTTGCAAAACCATATCTAATTAAGGACCGTTACTCAGTCCAACCCACCAACAGTGAGGCTGAGGCAGAACAATGACTGTGAATTTGAAGCCAGGCTGGGCCACATAGTGAGTTCAAGGTCGAGGCCAATCTGAACTACCTAGCAAGACGGTGTCAGAAAACAAAGACACTTGCTGGCCATGATGGTGCACACTTGTAATCCCAGCACTCAGGAGGCTGAGGCAGGAGGATCAGTGAGAGTTCAAGACCAGCATGGGGTATAAAAGTGAGCTCCAGGCCAGCCTGAACTGCATAGTGAGAACCTAACTCAAAAAAATAAAATAAGGGCCAGCCAAATAGCTCAGCAGATTAAAGCACCTGCAAGCAAATTAGGGATCCAAGGGCTCAATTCCAAGTCTGCCACACTGCCCCCCCACCGATCACCCTTCCCCCATTCTCCCACCCCCCCCACCCCATCCCCACCCTCCACTGAGACTGGGCATGGTAGCATGGCACCCCCGTAATCCTAGCTCTTGGGAAGCTGTAAACAGGTAGATCACTGTGACCTAGTAGTGAGACCCTGAAAACCCTATAGATCCTTTCCTAAAATAAAAAAATTTTTTAAAACCCTGATTGTAAAGCCGGGCATGGTGGCTCACACCTGTAATCCCAGCACTCGGGAGGCTGAGACAGGAGGATTGGTGTGAGTTCAAGACCAGCCTGGGCTACAAAAGTGAGCTCAAGGCCAGCCTGAACTGCATAGTGAGACCCTGTCTCAAAAAGACAAAAAAAAACCCTGATTGTAAAATACACAAAACTAGCCAGGTGTGGTGGCGCATGCCTATAATTCCAGCACTTGAGAGGCTGAGGCAGGAGGATCAGTGCAAGTTCAAGACCAGCCTGTGCTACAAAAGTGAGCTCAAGGCCAGCCTGAACTGCATAGGGAGACCCTGTCTCAAAAAGACAAAAACAAACAAAACAAAACAAAAATGCAAAACTAGGATGTAGCTCAGTGGTAGAGTATTACCTAGTATACATGAGGCCCTAGGTTCAGTCTCTAGCACTGCAAAACTATAAAAATGGGCAAGGGCTAGCCAGATAGCTCAGTGGACTAATGTGCCTGCTTAGGCAAAATGCAAGCACCAGGGTTCCTCCCCTGGCACTACAGCACCACATGCGGTGCTAGTCCTGCCCCCAGGCATGCTGAGATGGGTGATTGAGAATGGGCATGATGAGGCATACCTGTGATCCCAGCACTTGGGAGGCTGAAAACAGGAGGATTACTGTGAGTCTAAGCTGCATAGTGAGACCCTATAGGCCCTGTACTAAACAAAAACCAAAAAAAGGGGGAAAGAACCAGACACTTCACCTGTATATATAAAGATATACAAACAGCAAATAAATATGCTTAACCTCATATGTCATTAGAAGTTAGCAGGGGCCCGGCGGGATGGCTCAGTGGTCTAAAGCGCCTGCTTGGGGAAGCTTGGGCAGCTTCAGGGACCACGGTTCAATCCCTGGCACCACATGCTGTGCCAGCCCTGCCCTCGGGGCGGACTGAGCCGACCATAAAAATGAGTCAATAAACAAAGGTTCTGAAACAAAAATAAAAATAATAAAAATTTTTTTAAAAAGTTAGCAAAGTAAAATGAGATGCCACTCCACAATGTGTTACATTTAACATCCAACAACACAACACCAAATGCTGTTGAGGATATAGAGAAACAAGAATTCTCACTGCCTCCTGGTAGGGAGTGCAAACACTACTGCACTGGAGAAGACAGTTTGCCAGAATTTTGTCAGACTAACAATTGGTCCACAGAGGTAGCTCAGTGGTCTAAGCTCCTGCCTAGGCAACTGCAAGGATGCAGGTTTGAGCCCCACTCCGAGCCAGCCACCAAGACAGGGTGTGGTAGTGCATTACTATAATTCCAGCATTAGGGAGGCTGGAAAAGGAATATCACTATGAGTCTAAACTTCATAATGAGATCCTGTACCAAATACATAAAATATTTTTTCAAAAAGCCGGGCATGGTGGCGCACGCCTGTAATCCCAGCACTCAGGAGGCTGAGGCAGGAGAATTGGTGAGAGTTCAAGACCAGCCTGGGCTACAAAACTGAGCTCAAGGCCAGCCTGAACTGTACAGCGAGACCCTGTCTCAAAAAGACAAAAAAAAAAAAACACTAAAAATACACTGATTAAACAATGCAGCACATGAATCCCTTGGTATTTACTCAAAGAAGCTGAAAACTCACTTCCATACAAAAACTTGCCTACAGAGATTTGTAGCCCTTTCATTTGTGATTGCCAGCTCGGAGAAGCAGTCAGGGTTCTCTTCAGCCAGTGAGTGAAGAAGTACTACTGCTTCTTAGGGCTGAATACTGTTGCGTCACTGAAGCAGTGAGCTGTAGGACACTGGAAACACATGGAGGGAGCAGCGCAGATTGCTAAATGCAAGAAGCCAGAGCGCCATACGTGATTGCCACTAAGTAACATTCTCGAAAAAGGCAAAACCATAGCAATACTAAGATCAGTGATTGGGGCTGGCAGGGTGGCTCAGTGGTCTAAAGTGCCTGCTTAGGCAAGCTTAGGCAAGCCTAGGCAACCGTAGGGACCACAGTTCCATCCCTAACACCACATGCTGTGTCAGCCCCACCCCCAGAGCAGGCTGAGCCAGCCATGACATAAATAAATAAATAGATAGATAGATAGATAGATAGATAAATAAATAAATGCTATGGTTTACGTCTAGTTGTCCCCCCAAAGCCTCATGGAGTCACTGGGCGGGGACTTCTAGAGTTTGAGACTTGATCCATGATCCCTGGGATTATAGGTTTTAGTGCTGATGGGATTATGGGTGGAAGTACTTCTGGGATTATGGGTGTGGCCTAGGGCAGGAGCTAAGGCAGAGAGCCTGAATGTAATATAAAGAAAGACAGAGAGACAGACTTGAACTGTTGCTGCTGCTTTGCTGCCGTGTTGGTTGGCTACCTCTGCCACCAGTTTGTTGCTGTTCTGCCGCCATGAACTGGATACTCTCTGCTCTGTTCTACTCAGCCTTGGGCCAGCCGAATATGGACTGAAACCTCCGCGAACTGTGAGCTAAATAAACCTTTCCTTCCTTCATTTTGAGCGTTGGGTATTTGTCCCAGCAACGAGCAAAAAGTAACTAATGCAATAAATAAATAAATAAATTTTTTTAAAAAGTGATTAATTTGTGTGTGTGTGTGTGTATGTGTGTGTGTGTGTGTGTGTGTCTTTTTGAGACAGGGTCTTGCTATGCACTTCACACTGATCTTGAGCTCACTTTTGTAGCCCAGGCTCATCTTGAACACACGCCAGTCCTCCTGCCTCAGCCTCCCAAGTGCTGGGATTATAGGCGCGCACCACCACACCCAGCTGTGGTTAATTAACTTTTAAAAAATAAAAGATAAATAAAAAGATCAGGGGCCCGGTAGGATGGCTCAGTGGTCTAAAGCATCTGCTTGGGAAAGCTTGGGCAGCTTCAGGGACCGCGGTTCAATCCCCGGCACCACATGCTGCGCCAGCCCTGCTGCCCTCAGGGCGGGCTGAGCCGGCATAAAAATGAGTGAATAAACAAACAAAGGTTCTGAAACAAGAAAATAAATAAATAAATAAAAAATTCTTGCTGGGCGTGGTGGCACATGCCTGCAATCCCAGCACTTGGGAGGCTGAGGCAGGAGGATCAGTGTGAGTTCAAGACCAGCCTGGCTATAGAAGTAAGCTCAAGACCAGCCTGAACTGCATAGTGAGACCCTGTCTCA